>SDVV010042704.1:0-10316 GCA_016164225.1 Gammarus roeselii
GTACATGGCAAAAAATTCATGTTCACGATCCCGAAGTTCGAAGGTATATATACAGACATAGATATTTATCTTTAACTTAGGAATAATAAGTCTTGGTTTGAATTAGCGTCGACACATTCGAATGGGCTGTGCCATTCTGCTTCAGCGACAAATTTATTGACAAATAATAGCGTACAAAGATTCGATGAGTCAGACCTTGCTAAGAGGGGTTCAGTAAATGGGATACGGCGCTAAGAAAATAGAACAAAAATTATACCAAGCTGATGAGCAAAACATTGCATGATGCAACTAGATGAAGGGGGAGGGGTTCTATCTTAGGATGGCTTACGAGTACAACAGGAAGAATCCGAAGTATTACTCAAACAAATTCAATCCCAAAGGCTTATACGTGTTCAGTTTTGACTTCAATAGTTTTTCTTTGATTTTCCTGTACATTGCACTTCCATTTACTTTTATATCTCAATCAGTTTCAGATCATCGTCACAATTCGTGCAGGTGGAAATGAGATCCAACTGGATCTGGATGACCTGTCTTAACTCTTAAAAAATTCCAGATCATTCTCTGGAGTTGGTCTCCTGTTTCCCCGACGTACATAAAACGCTTGCAAACACAGCAGTATATCCCGTATACCGCATCAGTGGTTTTTCAGTTCACATACCCCCCTACGCGGAAGGCAGTGCCACCCTCATTTGAAGACATGTCCCCTTCTATTATGTGAACGCGGAGTGCACAATTCCTCCCACATCGCTCCGTTTTGTTTGGTCTTTCATTAAATGTATTGTTATGTTGGCGATGGATGAGAACATCTTTAGGTTCGTCTTTTTTGTATACTACAATTAATTTATCACTGAAAATCATCTTTGGTCTCTTCTTTGTAAGAGATGCTTGAATGTATCTTTATGATATTCTTGATATTCGGCCGAGCGGAAGTTTAAACCACTGTAAGAGGAATCCTGGTGTCCCTCTTTATAGGACCCTTACTCATGAGGAATTCGTCCTTGTCCTTCAAATCCACTTTGCTAATTCCCTTTTCAACTAGCCTCCTATTATGACCCTTTGTGGTCAAGTGCCCAATTATTTCCATCCTCTGTGTCTCATTGTTGATAGATGTGCAGAGTCGCTTAGCTCTGATGCCACGACCGTAGGATCGGGCTCGTTTCATGTAGAATGGGTGGTTGAAATTTCTGTGAAGGTACAGTAGCAAGCGAAAATTCGTTTATGATTTAAAGCTAAGCGAAATCTTTAATGTCAATTTTTCGGTCTACATTTGAATTCTTCGAAAATTTGATTAAAATTACCGTTTAAGAGGTTTTTTAAACACATAGTACAGTAAGAAATTTTTATTTGATGTTAAATCCCACGTGGGAAAAGTCGAATTTGTTCATCTGGTTGCAGACTAACCGTAAACGATTTTTTGCTCGTTACGGTACATATGAATATATCGGTCAGTTTTGTCTACGATTAGGTTGATATGTTCTCTATTTTCAGGCAAACATTAACAACAGAGAAATCTATTTTGGACGTTGAATATCTTAAATCAACGCTGATGTTCTTGGTGTATCTTGTTGGCAGTTCTTTGAAACTCCTTGAGAGAGTCCTCCCCAGGCGTCCAGATGCCCCATATATCATCTACAAAAAGCACAAATGCATGGGCTTCTTCTGTTTCGAGTAGTAGTTGCGGCTCCCAAGCTCCCATGTAACAGCAGGCATAATTTGAGTCTGAGCGAGAGCTACTAGCAGTGCCTTTGTACGTATTGATTTCTATTGAAATAGAAATTATTTGAAATTGAAAGTTCATAATATGAAGGATGGTTGCAGTTTCCGCACCCTCACTAGGAGACTGTTCCAGTGCCACGCATGCTGCCATCTCCGCCTCAACTCTAGGAACACTGGGATACAGAGCTTAGACGTCCATGCAGAATATGATGCTGTAGACTGCAAGTGGAGATGGAATGTCCGATAGCTTGCGAATAAAATACGGAGAGTCTTTAATGAAAGAAGGAATACTTTGAAGGTGCGTTTGCAGCTGCTCCTCCGCAAATTCTGCTACTTTGCTAGTTGGGTGATAACGTCCGTTCACTATTGAAAGGAGGGGATTCCCAATCTTATGAAGTTTTGGGTTACCTTGAACCTTTCCTGGAGCGTGATCTTCACACAAAAGGTTATTCTTCAACCCATGTGAGATTGCCCCAGTCTTATGAAGTTTTTCGAGTAAGTGCGTCAACTTGTTATGAATTGATTCAGTCATGTCGGTGTCTACCTTTCTATATGTTACGTTTTCAGATAGACTTTCTTTATTTGTGCTGCATGCTCCTTAGTATCCATCACCACTTCCCCTGAACCCTTATCAGCCGGGTGAATAGTTAATGAACTAACATCCATTAGTTCGTAGATCGCTGTTCGTTCGTCAACAGTTGAATTCATTTCAAACTTTCGCTCACTGAGATATCAACTTTGACCTTGACGATAAAATGATCGAAATATTTTTCCCTTCCCTCATCTGGGGTCCAGTTCTTGCTCCTCTTCTTTTGCCACTTATTCACTGCAGGGTCTTCATTGTCGCCATCATTGGATTCGTGAAAGTATTCTGCCAGTCTCACTCTTCGTTCCCATTCATTCACATCACTAATTAGTTGACCGACATTAGCTTTCTTTCTAGTTGGAACATAGTAGGGAAATTTTTATTTGGTGTTTGGCAGGGGGGTTGCTGGATAAATTAGTTACCGTACTGTCGCTTCTTGTGCACTTTTTCTCAGAGTCGATTTATTTTTGATTTCTTAGATTTTGACTGTTGTGTGACTTCATTTCTTTTTTGACCACTTTGAATCAATCCCAAAATCCACCTCTAAAACGAAGTCGTTCTTTGTTTTTGACTGCTCAAATAGTAATGGAAAGCATATTTAAAAAATGGTGATGGACGTTTTAAAAGTTTCCCTAAATACAAGGGAATTTCCAGCTTGGGAATTCACAAAACGTATTTAGTGCAATAAATATCTATGAATGAACAGACTTGTTTGGTCATCTCTGATGCTTTTCATCCCCAGAGCTGGCAGGCATCCTGATAAGGATTTAACTGTGTGTATCGCCAGACCCTGTCAATCATCTCTGACGATCCCCTCTGTCCTTTATTGGGTTAACAATGTGCAAACAGATAACACTTACTAATTGATGGAAGCTGTGGGCCATACGTAAAATTGAATCGACAATGAATGCTTCAGTTGGTACTTTCCAGCGACCATGCATTGGTTGGCGAGCATCTTTTAATGTCACGCGGGCACGCGGCTCTTCGCTCACTCCTACATTTGCTAGATAGAATACACAAAAAACTCCAAATTCATTGACATGGGGACGGGGTGATGAGATTTCATCTCTACCTTGAACAAGTTGTGAACAATTAATCGCCGTAATCCTACACAGAGTTGGTGGAGAAGTGGTGTGTTTCATGAACTTGAATAGAGAGTTGGTGGATAAGTGCTGTGTTTTAGACGCCTGAATCAAGAGTAGGTGAAGGAAGTGGTGTGTTTTAGAAACATGAATCGATAGTTGGTGGAGGAAGTGGTGTGTTTTAGAACATGAATCAGGAGTTGGTGGAGGAAATGGTGTACTTTAGGAACCTGAATCGCGAGTTGGTGGAGGAAGTGGTATGTTTAAGGAGCCCGAAACTGATTTGAACAGTATAATGAATGATTGACGCGATGCGTAGGTTTGTGTGAATGAGCAATCGTTTCCATTATGCTGTAAGGAGCCGAGACCTACAGTAGACTAAGAGATGCAGAGAGTATTTTGGAAGTATAAGAGATGAAATATTTGAGCTGCATGGCAGCCAGAAATGCCACGGAAGAACAATCAAGAACCTAATGCTTGTGAATAGCAACGGATACGAGAGTTTTGAAGTGGTCCGGACACAAGGCAAAAATAGCTGTAGGGAGAGTGGTGGAGAGGAGGATGAGTGCAAGAGTGAGTGGCAAAAGATCTAGGGAGGAACCAAAGTATGGATAGAAGGATGGTGTGAGGAATGCATTTAATCAGTTCAGTGGAAGTGCATAGCGGGCAGAAGATGTTGATAGGAATATCAGTCTATTGTGTTATTGGACAAAGAATTATGTTGTCATCTTAGCTGATGTTGTTTATTACCGTTGCAGTTGACTTACCATGAGTAGGTAAAGATGAATCTACAAAACGCAAACATGGAGGTTTATTTGGTTTGATAGGTGGTACGCAAGGCAAAATGAATGTAAATTGAGCTTGGAAGAGAGTGCGAAACGGATATATGATGTCTGACTCGACGAGTATTTATTAAGGAGGATTATGTTTGTGTGGCGTAGTTATTTTTGTGAGTTTTGAGTTGCTATGAGTGATTTAGGGTTATTCATGTTGTGTTGCTTTTTCTGTTTTGTAAAGGTGAGTTGTAAGCAAGGTTGTGATGTAAGGTTACTAGTACATGTAGGATTAGGCGATGGTATAGGATGTTTTCTGAATGAGCTGTAATTGTTAATATATTATTATTATTATCAGCATACAATTGATTGGGTTTGCCGGTTCACTGCTGGGTTTCTATTAATGAATTATCAGCAAATTTGATTTTTTATGTATTATGCTTTCACGTTCATTTTGGGCATTAGTATCGGATTAATCACTATCGGTATCTGATTTGATTGCATTAGTATCGGATTAATCACTATCGGTATCTGATTTGATTGCATTAGTATCGGATTAATTAGCATCAGTATCATTTTTTGAGTATTAATATCTGATTAGATTGCATTAATATCTGATTAGATGGCATTAGTATAGGATTAATCAGTATCAGAACCTGATTAGATAGCATTGGTATGGGATTAATTAGTATTAGTATCGGAATAACACAACTCTTTTATGGTTTATTTAGTTTGCTTGTTCACTAAAGCAGAAGAATCAAATTGGGGTAAAAATTGACTCATATATATCACTTGATTTATCAATGAGGGAATGAGGAAAGTATCAAAAAAAAAATCAATATATATTTACTCATATATATGTATAAAATAACACATGGATAGAAAAAGAACCACATTTTTTCATCAAATAAAAATGCTATAGAATAATCTGTACTTAATGAAAACAAATTCATTAAACTAGGTTGAACAAGCCATCAATTTGAGTCAGACTAAATCTGCGGTGGTGCGAAAGTGAGTAGTACGAAAAGTTATTGGAGTCGTGACAACTGATACCACATATAAGCAACTATGTTATAAATAAATAAAAGTATGTAAAGCAATAGTCCTAATTGCATTAAAAATGAAATTTATTACGAAAACAAGCATGGATATCATACATTACAGTCAACCCCGGATTGTCGGAATCAGTAAGTTTGATATTTGATTTAAAAATTCCTGTAAATACATCGTCACCGAACAAAAAACGATGTAAATTGACATTCAGCATGGTAGAATCAGCAAATAGCATGAAACTTGAGAAGTCCTGACATAAGATGCTATATATGCATACAAAGTTCGTAGTATAGACAAAAAGTTACATGCAACGGTAATGTGTATTGCAAAAAATAGGTTGTAAAAAAAATACAAATTAAATAGCGAAATCACGCCAAACCAGTATGGTCTGAGTAGTTTAAATCGACCTTTCATGAATACGAGTTAATGTAAACCAAGATAATTAGAATGTATGTATAGGCTCTTCCTCAGAATAAAATTCAAGTACGCTATACGTTTCGTTTATTACCCCAATTTAAATCCTTTGGTGCAGTGAACGTGTAAACAAAACAAATCCCGTACTAACTGTGAATCCTATACAAACGCCTTGTAGTTTATCGCAAATCTTAGAAATCCTTCAACAACTAAACTACTGTATCGCCTCTATTACAAATTATCGACTGTATTACTGTATTATCGACTGTATTACTGTATTATCGACTGAGTTACTAATTATAGACTGTATAACTAATTATCAACTGTTACTAATTATCGACTGTATTACTGTATTATCGACTGAGTACGAATCATAGACTATAACTAATTATCAACTGATACTAATTATCGACTGTATTACTGTTTTGTCGACTATAGTATAGACTTTATTACTAATTTCCCTTCATCGAACGTGCCAACCAAATACATTTTATATGCACAATAATAATTATAAAAACACTTATGCTTTCAAAAATATTTTATTTTACTGACACCTAAACTTACAGAAGTCACTAACTTTTACAACACAACTCACCCGTAACTCACCCTTAAAATACACGAAAACTCTGATAATCTTTCATCCCTTCCATACCCACACAGTACCCATACAATACACCCTGAACCTAACACCCTCCCATCAATACCCGTCGTGTCAGTCACATCACTTTCTTGTTTAGTCTCCCTTCACAAATCGCATTTTCATTCATTTTATTGCGTTTCGTACATCTTCCAAACTCTATTTACTTCCGTTTTTTCCTTTTGTGGGTATATCATCAACACTCAGTCTTGGGCAGCTAATGTTTCCTAGAGAGGGATGTCTATCACATAAACCATTAGACACTTGATCAGACCTGGCTGTCCCTAACTCTAGTGATGAGAACGCTATCTTCGAGTGCCGTAAATGATGTTCAAAGGCTCGATCTTAACAAAAGTTGAACTAAATAATTTCAGTGTCTCCAGCATCTGAGCTGATAATTGTAAATAATTGATTTGCTCGACGTTCCAAAATCTAATCGAACTACCCCCGTCAAATATGTAACGCACAATAACAAATCGTAGTAAAGAAGAACCTTCTGCGCGAATCGCTTAGGCCACTGCGTGGTCTTATCGTCGGAAAACTAAATCAATTGAAACGTTTGGATTACTGTTGCCCAGCTGCGATGCCTCAAGAGTTATTGCTTTCCGTAGCTCATTTTTTAAAGTTACAAATGTAGCACAGGAATTACTCACTGTAATGGTCTTCTGCTGCCAGAACAGTCGACAGCAATTCTATCATGGCCCCATGCTCTTGAACATCGACGCTCGCTGGCTGGCCTGACTTTTGTCACTTGATTTAATCAAATGCAATTGTACCTCCCGCTGTTGGGATCGCACTTACTTATGTAACTGACAGTCAATCAATATATTTAATTTCTATTTATTGGAAGTCCTGTTTTCGGAGCAGGGACAGTTTCATTTTCACTTAAAATCATATTTACGATACCCGATATGAGTTCCAACATGTTGGAACTTAGGTTCGTGTTTTTTTTAAATGAGTTACTCATTACGGATCACTTCTTTAAGACCATACATACATTAATATGGATTTTGAGAAATGACTGTACTACACAACTTATTTGCCTCTCAATAAAAGTTTCCTGACGATCCTGCAAGGGAGACCCTATGAAAAAAATATCACAAGCCAAGAATAATTGACAAATTCATCCACCATTGACAGGCAGCGCCATAAATTTTAATGGGAAACAAAATTATATCGGTTGGTATGAACAATTAATAGCCGTATCAAAACATCACAGCGATTTATTTGTTTGCTCCAATTCGATTACATTATTAGCAATTAATATACTTCATGAGATTTTTGTCAATTGGACCCAGAGCAAACATATTTTCGTAAGAAAAATCCCTTGCTAACTCATGAAAAATGTTCCGAGCAAGTTATGAGTTGTTTTATCCCGATACGCTTGAAAGTTCTATAACAAACCTTCTTATATATTTGAAAACCAGTAGCTGCTTTTAGTTCACAAAAGGGGAAAACTATAATCTACGAAAGAGGCATATCAAAAGTAATTATTTTCATACTGTTTATAGAATAAATGTTATAGTTACCGTAACGAATCACATACTCTTTCCTGGAAATAGGGATTATATTCCTATATGAATGTTGAACGTAAAAGAAATTCTGGTCTTGAATTGAAAGCATTATTGCTTTCTGGTATGTGTTCGCTTATTGTGTCCTGAAAATAGGGCTGATGGTCTCTGCTAAACATTGAACAATTAGGAAATCGTTGAATATTCTAACATATGGCCCTTGCCTGATTTAGGATCGCTTCTGAGTTGCCTACATAGATAATGCAATTCAAAGAGCATTAAAATTTTTAAATTTTGAAGAGATATTGAGTGATATGAGAATAAATTAATAATTATTTGCCTAATTTCTTCGTTTTGAATGGATAACACTATGAAAGCACTCTGTCTGTTTACTCATTTCTCAGTCACACTCAGACTACACCAAACTCCGTATCCACGATGCAGCCTATTATTATTATGTTCAACAGTCATTTCAATAAAATAAATAGAAGAAAAAAAATGTTTCTTCATACACACATGGCATATTATTCCTTTTAATAATCAATTTTTACATAGTAAATCTAAGATCGGTGAAATGAACAGGATAAGAACCTGTAACTGAGTAATTGAAGCTGTGTGCGAGCGGTGGGAGGCTTTTCACTTTCCTAGCTGAACATACGAGCAAGACTCTTGCCGAGACATGTCACGACGAGAAAGCTGTCAGGGTTAAGTTTTAATGTACACTATGAATATGCATTGTATTCCGTTGACATAAGGTGTTCCGATCTGACATTCGGATCGTTTATTCAACAGTTAATTAGAGTGGGAATTGCTAATTCAGCTACACGCCTAATTCATTGGGTAGCAAAGAATGCGACGGTATGGTTGGGTCTATGTGAGACAGAGTCACTGACAGAACCAAAACATAAAACAGAGAATATATCATCATTATAATATACAAGACAAAACAAACAGAAAAGTTTCATCGTGCACACGCGGTTTGATTCTCGTGGAACAATAAGCTCTCTGTAACATGTCACGATGGAAGGGCTATCATGGTAGGTTTGAGGTCCGCCACAAGTGTGCGTTATATCCTGATGAAATTAGATGTTTCTATTTGACATTATTATCTTTTGCATAGTAATTAGTTTGAATTCTTTATTCAGACCCACAGCCTAATCAATTGAAAAGCAAAGAATGCGACGGTACGGGTGGATCTATGTGAGTTAGAGAACCACTGGCATAGTAAATAAAATGATTTAAAAAATGCATTCATACACCAACCAGTGTGGTATTTTTGCGGCACGGTAATAGAGTACACACCTTATGCACGAAGAAACATATCTACATCGCGTATGAAACAATCGTCCTTGACGGCACAGATAATTTATTTTAGGGCCAGAACGATGCGAAGTCAAATCAATAGGGACAGAGCACGCTGAGGTGAAATTGGAAGCTTCTGCAACAGTGCAGTCGTGATTGAATTGACAGCTGCTATTTGCAATAAGACAAATAGAAAAAGAGGATCAGAGCATCATAGTATGTGAGATTATGTTAGTGTTTTGTTGACAGGGTTGTAGAGTCGATGCTCTGAGCGAGCTGGAAAATATAGTTTTACGTTACCAGTTTTGCGTTAAACGTCATCGCTTGTTCAACTCTGCCTGCCCCTGTCTGCGAGCAAGCAATAGAGTGGTACATTTCTGCTTGAAATAAGATACGGTTGCGCAACTCTGAATGTCAGCTGGTAGCTTGTTGAAGCTCTTTGGGCCTGAAATAGTGAAAGCGTTGGCCCCAATCTCTGTTCTTCTGAACTCTGCGTCAATGTTATTTTCATTCCGTGTTGATCGTTGATGGGCCGCTTTTCGAGTTGTCGATTCATCACCGTTGGAACAGGAGAGCTTGTTATGAATTTTAAAAACTCTGACCGCTACAAGTAGGTCAACTGTAAGTAATGATTGGTTAAACCTAAATTTCGGATGGAGTTTGCAGAGTGGCTGCATAATCAACGGCCGTACCACGTCATCAGACAGCGCCGACGTGATTGGTCAGCATGAAAGTTCAGTCTTGGGGCATAATTAGTAAGTTCGCTTGGGGTATGGTTGAAACAGTGAACAGAGGAGTGGCGTCTGCTGTATGTTGAGGAGGGTTTGAGGTAATGGATGTGGAGTGATATAAAGTTGAGTATGTTTTGGTTGGCATTTGTTTGGTTAATGATTTTAATGTTATTTCTATGAAATGGGCGATTGGTGTCTTCTGCATGTTGTCTTTATTTTCTAGGAATGAAGAGTAGGACTGTAGAGAGTCTCCTATCCGTTCTACTAGATACTGCCAAATATTGTTCGATTCTCTCTTTGTACCTCCTCCGAGTGCTTCCGACATAAGACGCATTGCAGCTGTCGCAAGTAAATTGATAGATGATGTCGTAACGCAACTCAGGTGGCACAAGGTCCTTGAAACGGAGGAGAGAATCGACAAAGAAAATGTTCTTTAGGGAGAGGATAAAACGGATCTGAGGGTAGTTTCCTGAGTTATGTAATCAAAGTATTGCACAATTTTCAGAATCTT
>SDVV010042705.1:0-10316 GCA_016164225.1 Gammarus roeselii
CCGCCCAATTATGCCTGAAATATTGTGCTACATGGAAAATGCATTCTCACCTACTTTTCCAAAGCGAGAGAATTATAACGAAATGCTTCTATTGATAAAGACGATCCTATATACTCGGAGCAAATAATTTCCATGTTGAAAATAATCCATAACGGGTTCTTTCACCTTATGAAGGAATGTTACAGTCACCTGTTTATTTTGTATCTTTTTTTACGTCCGATAGCTCACAATAGAGAAAACTAAAAAGGAGCTACAGCAGGAGTAACTAGAACAGAGCGCAAGGGTGCTGATAATATAATCGCATAAAAATACCATGGAACTAATTGAATTTATGCCACGTGTAAGTTGAACAACAGCGAACGACGTAGAAATGATACCAAGGTTTAAAAATTCATCATGAACGTGTCCGGAAATCAACATTCCTGTAAGCAGGAACAGTGTGGGATTTTAACATTTAAAACTGCATGTAAATTATCAGCTTTATTGCCCATAATTTTTTTTTTATAACTGTATGTTAACAATACCCCTAAGCACTCAGAGGACTGGCATTGAAAATGCATGTATGCAAGGTGACATATAATGAAATTGCAATACAGGATGCCTAGCATTGAAATGCAAATACCTATATGTATAGGTAAACGTTCTATTTTTATAACCTTTCAACATAAATAGCCTGTTAACATATTTAACCTATTAACAGATATTTATATAAGCTGTCCGTCCGTCTGAATGAGTCCCCCACCTCCGTTCTCTTCGCGCCGCACGCCTTCCGCTACCCTTCCGCCGCTGACTCCGGTCTACCCCTGCCCCACCGGTAATTAAGCCCTATATAATTCCTTCAAATTTGCGTTTTGCGGTCATATACTGTACTAGTACTCGGCATTTGCTCTGGCGTGGTTAGATTGGTGCCCATTATTACCGCTCTTTGCACAAAGGTACCTAGCACTGTCACTCCTCAGCACTGGTTGGATGGGGAAAGAAACACAGTCTCAAATCAACATCGCGTGTTGGTGGCTTTTGCTTCATGTACTTATTTGATTTGTTTCGAGTATCGTCTCTGAATGTTTTCCCAACAACAACCATTCCCTTTCGTGATCATTTATTTACAACATGTACTAAACAAATACATGATGCTCTTTTTTCGATACTTCGGAGCTTATCTCCTTATTAATAAAATGCAACCTAGCGTTGGCCAAAATTGTAAACCGTCAGTGTTGGAGGAGGTAGGCGAGGAGTAGGAGGGAATTCCCTCTAATAATCTCACCCTTAGACTACAGTGCCGTGCATGGGCTCCTCATGGGAGGAAAAAAAGCGGTATTGAAAATATGCTCTTATAGCTTATTGAACATTTCCATTCACTGACGGTACTTAGAGTGGAGCATTTTTTGTTGACTGTTCAGCGATACAGAAAATGTGATCTCAGTAACAACATATAAATACATTAAATGTACCGTAGCGACCAAAAATTCGTTCATTTTTAGTCTATAACAGGAAAAAACAAATTCAACTCTCCCCGAGTAGACTTTAACTTCATATAAAAATTTATTTCGGTACTATGTGTGGACAAAACCTCTTAATGGGTAATATTATTCAAATTTCCGATGAGTTCAAATATTGAGCGGAAAATGGACATTGAAGATTTCACTTAGTTTCATATCATAAACTAATTTTTGCTTGCTATACTAAAGTATACTAAAGATGCAATAGAGGATAATTCAGTAACTGTGCAGGAACGCTGTAGATGTCTATTTAGCGACTATATATAAATTTTATCTAGGAATAATTGTCTATTATACTACTCTTCTGCTGGGTGTTCCAATTTGATGTAAGTTATACGGTCATATACGATTATCTTGCGCTATATTTTTCATGCATGATTGAAAGGAGTTATTACTCGCATTGATAAAAGTTAAATATGAATAAGACTGTTTTGGAAAACTAGATTCATCACTTAATTTCAAGGTAAAATTGATCCATGCTTTTCAGTTTGGGCATCGAATCATATGTATTATTCGATATAAAAAGAAAGAATTTATGAAACTTTCATATGCCATCTCGAAGAACGAGTTGTTTGTGGGGGTGAGTTTGGGATCTGGTAACTGTTCTTTGATTATACTTAGGTTTGCTCAACATTGCAATGACACAACAATTAAGAAATAATTTGTATCCAGTTCAAGGTTCATACAACTTTTGTGACCAAATCCTGCTCTTCATTCTCTTCTTCCTAACTTCATGTTCAATTTACATCTGCAAAGCTCCATTCACACCCTTAGTTGCCAATTAAAATGTTTGATTATCGTTAGCAAACCTTTCTTCACCCTACATCTCACTATTCCAGAATCTCTCTTTCACATGACACGACTCGTTCGCATGATCCCTATTTTGGCATTTTCATATGCTACCTTTACATCAAAAATAATTCGGTCTGCATTGAAGATATCCGATACACATCAACAAAACCCTCTTAAAGCCCGTTCAGACAATAGGGTTTTGGAATATTTCAAACAAATAACGAGCTCAATCATGTAGTTCATGTTGTACGGAAAATATTTCAGAATAATTTTTTCTAGATCAGAACAACCTTTGGCATGACTTTGTTCCTTGAAAATAGTTGCTATGTCGTATGATGTGAGACGTTATATTAATGTAGGGCCTTCCAGATGTCATTGCAGAAGTGATGTTTGCGTAGGACAGTATAATACTATCGACTATATTACAGTCATTGTTATTAATATTATTTTTAGTATTAATACCATCGTCGATAAATATCCCGTCAGGCAGTGAGTTTTCAATTATTTGGATCCAGCAAATATGTCAATCACAAATGATGATATACATTATAGATCCAGAATAGTATTATTTATAGGAGTGAGTTGTGTCATCGTAAAAAAATAAGTATATATCAGGTACATATTCCACTATATATGAGGACCATGATGTAAATACTGTGTCGGTAACTTCCAATCAATGAATGAATGATTTTTTTAACAATAAGTCTCAAAGGACTGCGATTCACACGGAAAGAAAATTAAGAAAATAAATAAACTTTTCTGATACTTCAAGAGGGTCCGTGTCGAGCTACATTCATTATTGGAACAGTCTGGATCCGTTTCTCCATTTCTTGTGTCGTGTCCGGCGCATTCCGTAGCAGTTCAGGTGGTCGATGTCCAATGACTCCCCGATGAGATAGTCTGCGAACATGGTACTTGGTGAATCTTCTATCAAGAGGATTGAATGTACTCCCGGCCAGCACTTTTATGACCAGATGTATTTAGTCAACTTAGAATCATGGGTAGCCATTTGTGCCAGTACGCGCGCGTTAGTCAGTCCCAAGAAATGCTGTTTAATGATATGTTATTATTTTGACGTCGATCAAAAAGATTGCCATTCTATTACGAATTCGTACATGCCCCAGTCCGCCTTTTCCGATGGGTTACATCAGGATTATTACCGGAAGATATGGATGATTGACGATGGTCCAACTGTATTCAATATTATCGTAGAACTAACACTACCACATCTACTCTAAAGTTAGTGGTCAATTTGCCGGAGAAAATCTCGAACTAAGAAGAGCTCGGTTACAATCGCTAGTGTCTTTCAGAACGGGTTTCGGGCTCAAACTGAAATTATTCATGAAACGGATTGTATTTAAATACGTTTCCGGACACATTCAAGTACTTCAATCTGAGTTGCATGATATTTCTTTGTTGAAATAATGAATAAAATGTAACATAAGAGCTTTAAATATAAATTAATGTTTACTTCAGTTTCACCTAGAATGAAATTGTAAAATGTGAAGGGCTCATTGTACGCATTCCAAACTTCAAACCAATCACCATCGCTCTCCCTACCCATGATGATCTGTATAGTGCAGTGTATTTCAGATGAACCCTATCGTGGTTTAAGAAAATTAAATTTGATGAAGGCTCAATGCCAACATCGACAGCAGATTTTTCCCCGGCATATCACCGAGTCTAAAACGCGCATCGTTGTAAATCCAGTTCCGTCAGAGGGCGAACATTGTCCACGTAATCCTGCAACGTTTCTTTGCATTATCGCCAGTAATTCTTCATTTCGGCATGGAATAGCCATCGACAATCTATCAATGTGACGGCGATAAATGCGGACTGAGTAGTAGGGGATGTATTTGGTCACCGAACTCTGTCAGCTCCGAAATGAATATTTCTCACCATCATGCGTAAATCTGTCTCGTAACTTATGGCCCATACGACGCCATGACAGTGACTCAGATGCATGGATGCTCTGTAATTTGCTCAATCTTGTGAGCCCAATTATTCTACATGCGGCAGTGGCAAGTGTTCATCGCACACCACAGTTGATTACCTTTTCACCCATCAATTACAGACTGGGCGGCTCCGTGACTCCTGATAGAAGCCGTGCGCCGGTAGGGGTAGGACGTGAAAAGAGTCGCTCCTCTGTTTGTGTTGATTTTTTCGTAAACTTCGTACAGTTAAGTGGTTGAAAAAGACATATACCGATTAGTGAACTTTAACAGAAAAATCGAGTACGAAATAATCATGATAAATTCTAATTATATTCAGTTTAAAAGCTATTTCTGATTCTTAGAGGCCTCGCAACTCCGATTGTTGGAGACAATGGGAATGGTTCAACTTGGGTACTGCAGTGACGCTGTGCAGTGAAGTGTTCAAAGTGTTTTGCGAAGTCAATGATATGCTACTCAACTGTTACCGCACAACGTTCATAGTGCGTAAATGTATCCATGTACCAGATTTGTTTCTTCTTTAAGAAAACAAAAACTTTTCAAGATGGGATGTTTTTCTTTCAGCGGGAACGCGGCTTCTTCAAGCAACGGCTGTTGTAGGTAACCTACCCTGCCTTGCTCTCCTCCCTTTCTCTCCTCCCTCCCTCCCTCAGCTTGTATCATGCACCCCAAACACCATCATCCTTGCCTCTACGTCTCAACTACCTTCCTCCGGCTCAAGCCTTTTAAACCACTACACTGAGCTCCATCGAAGTGCCGTTTTCCTACAAGGAATAAATAAATGAAATGGAATTAAGGGAAAAATCAGAACAAATGTAACATACGTTGTGAAGTTAAAATTAAATCAGTGAACGTGAGCAATACGACCATAGTTAGAACAACGATAAGTCTTGATGCGGTCTGATTAGACTAACGGCGGTGAAACTGTGGCCGAAGTGCAGCTGAACTTTTCATCAGTGCAGTGATGTGCCTTGGACGGGAGAATTTGTTAATCTCAAGGTAATTTTATGTGTATTTGCTATCGCACCCGTGCATAATTCGTCTAGCCGTGCCACCTCGGGCCTACTACCATGCTTAAAAGAGAGTTGCCCTTCACCCTCTCACCTCCCCGCACCCACCCTCGGCCACAACCAATTAGACCCTTCATCTCCTCTCTAGGCCGAGTGCCTGCCTAAACAGATGTTTACACCAACCGCGCCAATACGCACCAGAAAGGATAGTTGACACTCGGTTCTGTCTCTAAATATCAGCCTATTTATTTATTATCACAAGTTTCCAATTTATTTTGTGGTCAAAACGGTGTCACCCGTTACCAATTCATTTCTTACTATCATTATACCTAGAAAATAATTATCCCTTTATCAAAAAATACTGAAGTGATTTTGGATAGCAGGATATGCATATTATGACTTAGTGCATGGGCAGTCAGTGAATTCGCCATAAAGCTATTTCATGTGTTACCCGCCTGGACTCTCTCTCACGGCTGGTGTCACATTACCACAACGCAATCATTCCTGCCTCTCCGTCTCCACCCCCTCCCCCTCTCTGGCCCAACCCCTTTAAACCTCTAAACTGAGCTAGATTGGAGTACTGTGTTTCCACATGGAATAAATGTCATTACTCCAATTCCACCAGGATAAGAAAGGAACAACAGGTTATACAAAATTATTCATCTAAGTGACTTTTGAGTCAATCATAATCAATTGGAAACTTCTGTGATTTATAAACTAAGAGCAACTGTATAAGCTATTCACTCTCTAAGGGTGCTCTCACGCCTCTCCCCCTCCCTCCGCACCCCTACAATCGTTGTTTGAGGCGATCGTCCCCTACTCCTCTGCACCCCGCCACGCCTGTTAGTGGCTGGTGATATGGACTCTCTTCACCCGTTGGAGAGACAATCTCCGCACCCGCCTGCCTGTTAGTGGGTGGCGATAACGGACCCACTTCACCCGCTGGAGAGACAATCTCCGCACCCGCCTGCCTGTTAGTGGGTGGCGATAACGGACCCACTTCACCCGCTGGAGAGACAATCTCCGCACCCGCCTGCCTGTTAGTGGGTGACGATAACGGACCCACTTCACCCGTTGGAGAGACAATCTCCGCACCCGCCTGCCTGTTGGTGGGTGGCGATAACGGACCCTCTTCACTTGCTGAAGAGACAATTTCCGCACTCGCCTGCCTGTTAGTGGGTGACGACAACGGACCCTCTTCACTCGCTGGAGAGACAATCTCCGCACCCGCCTGCCTGTTGGTGGGTGGCGATAACGGACCCTCTTCACCCGCTGGAGAGACAATCTCCGCACCCGCCTGCCTGTTAGTGGGCGGCGATAACGGATTTTCTTCACCCGCTGGAGAGACAATCTCCGCACTCGCCTGCCTGTTTGTGGGTGGCGATAACGGACCATCTTCACTCGCTGGAGAGACAATCTCCGCACCCGCCTGCCTGTTGGTGGGTGGCGATAACGGACCCTCTTCACCCGCTGGAGAGACAATCTCCGCACCCGCCTGCTTGTTGGTGGATGGCTATAACTGACCCTCTTCACTCGCTGGAAGGGTATAACTAATTGTTATAACTTAAAACCTAATTCCTTGGTGCGATTGCCTTCTAACAATATAATATCTTGTACTCGCATCTTCTGATCAAGTTTCTATCAAACAGCTTTGCATAGGCTTAGTCAGCATTTATTAAAATTACTAGCCTATTGTTTTGTCTTTATCACTTTCTAAATTTATTGTGTTTTTTTTATAACGAAGAGCTTGTAAAGTCGACATACAGTTAGAAACAATTTGGAATAGGGCGGTAAAATAGTTTGAACAAAGATTTAAATGTGTTCGAGTGATTTCAGGCGTAGTTATCTACGTTCCTCGGACATTTTTTTGTACTATCACTTGCGATAAATGAGCACCTTCTCGCACGTGCAATCTTGCTGTAACTGTTACAAAAAGAACGGCCCGAGGTTTTCCGAAATTCGGCTGATTCCTTGTATCATGAAGAAGCTACTGACCAACCCTGCAATCGTCAACTTTTCACTAACAGAAATTACGTCGACGGGAATATTTGCATTAGGCTTCTCGACCTTTGCTGCCGACCGTACCTTCTAGCAATGGTAAGTCAAAATCTGCCAATATTCTTCCTGGATTTGTTATTCATATGCAAAGAATTTGTCGAATTGTCTTGGTAGAGAGGTTCTAAAATTTTATTTATTCGTTTAATTGTGTTTATGTTTTCTTTACTATCTTGTATAAGCTCATTGTAACATTTTCTTGAGCAAGAACATATCGTTTCTTCCTAGGCCGCACTAACTAGCACACATAACTGACTTGTGTGAATCTATGTTGGATACGTCTGAGTAAATTACTTTTTTAGCTTTTTAGCCTTAATTTCGTGTTCAGCCTGGGATTATTTTGTGTGACATTGTCATATGTTTGAGATAATTTACTTCTTTATATTTTTTCCCATCAACCGTCAAAACCAAGGAAGCCCATCTCTTTCCCTGTTACTTCAAGATTAGTTGTGAAAATTTCTACACTTCAGCAGCCGTTTTGGGTCATACCTTATCTGAAACATCGGAGTTGTGTGTGGCTCCGACAAATGTGTACACAAGTGCGCGCGCGTCACAATCCCATGGTCATGAGTAGCTGATGCTGCTCTCTAACCTCGCCCTTTTTATAGCACTGTCTCTCCTCCCGTGTTAAATTTAGGACTCTTACCAGTTCCTTGATTAAATTGCACTGCAGTATAAGCCTGTGGGCCAAATGGACTGCTAATTCACCATCAGGTACTTCATACAGTAACAGAGAATTAATTTATATTATATCGCTTCTGCATATGTCCCATCAACCTGTGCAAATAGAAGGCTCTGAGGAACATATGGTTACGTGAACGACAACTCAAAAATGTCCAGTTAAGATAAAATATTATGAGAGTATTTATTTCTGATTTCTTAGGTTCACGCTATGACAAGTCTATCTTTTGCCAGTCAACATTTATTAAAATTTTTAGCAAAAATATTAGTCCCTCTTGTCTGAATTATTTTTAATTATTAACAAAGTTTTGATAATCTAAACAAATTGTTATAACCTAAAACTCTATTTCTTGGTGCGATTTACTTCTACCAATAGAATAATATCTTGTACCTGCATCTTCCGATTCAGTTTATATCAAACATATTTGCATAGGCTTAGTCAGCATTTATTAAAATTATTATGTCGTCCCACAGCCACACTGCCAACAGAAGCAAATCCTGCTGCATGTGTTATAGTGGAATATGCGAGAAAACCGCATGTGCCAAGAATAACAGAGACTGCATATCATGCAAAAACCGAAATGCACCAGAACCAGGATGCCTCTAAACATAGAGCTGCCTCATTGCCCACACACTATGGTGGTCAGCGCATGTGCCCCAAAACGCGATAAGGAGAAGCTTTCCCACTCCCACAGGGCTGATCTTTCGGTGACAGATACTCACCCAACGCTACCGAGCTCTCCATCTCCCACCCCTTGTACCTCTAAATCTGAGTCTATAACCCCAATTTATTCCTCCGATTCAGAGCCTTTCCCCGTCACCTCAACAGAAAAATCCGCAACAGCAAAGTCGGCTCACTGTGAAGCATCAGACACTAGCACCGGGTCAACAGAAAATACCAAGACCCCTAAGATAATACTCATTGGTGATATCATCATGAAAAATGTGCTTACGTCCGACCTTTCAGATAGATGCACTTTTGAAAAGATAAATATTAACGACTATGATGCTCTGTCTAAAATCATTGAAAGCGCAAATCCATTCAAAAATTACACTATTGTGCTCACGGACTACGTCGAAAAATGAAGTAGTAGTCAAAATAACCACAACAATTTTAATGGAAAACCAAAATGCTAAGATGTACATGGCAGAACCCCTCAATCTGAAACCAATGGAACAGAGGCGCTGTTTCATGCGCCTTTGCCACTGTTTGAGGCTCAAAGTTATCCCAACAGGCAAACTAAGAGCCGAATTCACTGGTGCCCCCGACGAACGATTGTTTCATTCAGAGAATGCTAGTCTAAACAATAGTGGAATTTTCATTTTTTTTCAACACGATAGCACGTTACATTCTTGGGAGGGTTAATGTATTGCCATCCCTGTACTATAACAATGTTAGACGCAAGCAATCATTATTCTGGTCTCCTCCCTTCGCGTACTTACCTCCATCATATAGTCATCGTCACGTATCATCCACCCATCACACTCAGCAAAGGACATATACTCGCAGCAACTCACATCCCAGCTCCCTCTTGTCAACCCCTAAAATTGAATCTAAAAATCACCAATCAGTGACTCCTTATCATCCCACCACAATTAGCTCCTATGCAACTTATTTTCAACACGGTCGCAGCAATAGCGTCCCCTCAGTGCCTCGTCATTTCTTCTCCTACCCTTCTCCTCCACTCTACACTACTCACACAAATTCGTCTAACTATGCTTGCAGCACAGCTTCAATTCTCCCCTTTCGCTACCATTCCTTTACCTCAGCCCAAACTTCGACTCCACCTATTAAGCTAATCCCTACTATATATTACCCTCCTCCCCCATTCTTTTCTTGAGCTCCCACTTTTGTTACCTCTCCCTACCCTCAACCCAAACTCCAACATTACCTATCCCGTTAACCCCTCCCATATATTACACCCCTCCACCTGTTCTTTCCTCTAGATCTAGGGGTCATAATTAGTAATGACTTGAAAAGCACCAAGAAATGTAACGATGCAGCCAAAAAAGGCAATAAAATGTTAGGCATGATATCCCGCACAATCTCGTACAAGAGCAGAAATAGTATTCTCAAGTTATACACTGCCTTTGTTAGACCGCACCTTGAGTATTCCGTCCAATTCTGGTCCCCATACCTCAGAAAAGACATTATTAAATTAGAAAAGGTACAACGTAGAGCTACCAAACTAATCCCTTCGCTGCGCAAAAAATCGTACTAAGATAGACTGCGCGAACTCAACCTTTATTCGCTAGAGAAACGTAGAGTCAGAGGTGACATGATCGAAGTGTGGAAGATTATGAAGGGTAAGGAAAACGTCGAGCGA
>SDVV010042706.1:0-10316 GCA_016164225.1 Gammarus roeselii
CCCCCCTCCCCAATGGATTTGTAATTTTTCACCCCCGCGTGCCAGGCTCGCGCTGCTCGTACCGGTGCCCGTGCCGGTGCCCGTAGGCCAGGTAAATCCTAAATGACTTTACCTACAAAAAAATACTGTCTCAAAATGAAGCCTTCAAGAATCGGCCCCAACGTTTCACATGGCCCCAACGTGGCACATGGCCACAACGTGGCATATGGCCTCAACATGGCATATGGCCCCAGCGTGGCACATGGCCCCAACGTGGTATATGGCCCCAACGTGGCATATGGCTCCAACACGGTATATAACAAAAATGAAGATCTACCTTTCTCCTAAAAATCCAAAGATATTGTAAGGAAAACCGTAAAGACACCGCCAATTTATTTATTTATTCAAATCTGCATGAGGTAAAGTTATTTGAATAGCGGCAAAGCTTTCAGAGAGCTAGCGAGATGCAATTCCTGAGTAGATGAAGATGTCTCTTCTACGAGGGATCTCGCAGGACGACAAACATTCTAGGAACCAACCGCCAGCATCCGCCAGCCAGGTAGCAACACTTCCGTTAATGTAGAGCAGCTAAAAGAAATATTATCCTTTATTAAAGTGAATTTAATTTGATATCAAATCACCTCTCATCTTTCAGATGGGAATTCAAGAAGTACACTGGAATGGACTTTCAGATATGAATCTACTTCAAGTTCATCAATTAGATGCATCAATTATCAATTAGGTATTTATCAATTATCAATTTGGGTATTCGTTAATTATCATTTAAGTATTTATCCATTATCAATTAAATATTCGTCAATTATCAATTGAGTATTAATCCATTATCAATTAAACTTTCGTTAATTATCAATTAAGTATTTATACATTATCAATTAAATATTTGTCAATTATCAATTGAGTATTTATCAAATTATAAATTTTATCAATTATTCAATATGGCGCTACTCTACACATTTTATACAGGGACTGGCTGATTATAGATTAGACCCGAGCTGGAACTTCCGGAGCTAGTAACGGCGTAAGGAACTGACACCCCGACTTACATTCCATATGCTCGGGCATCTTTGTTTCGGTGGACATAGTCGTAGCGGCACGTTCAAGGCACGGTATCCAGGACGGTCGGCAGTGGTTCAACTACTTCATCCACATGCTCGTACGTAGTTCCAGGGTCGCAGCGGCGACGTTCAGGGCACCGTATCCAAATTGGTTGGCAGTGAACTCTACTCTAACAGCGTGCCAGCACGTAGTACCTTCTGTGATCAACGATGATTTTTGGTGCTTACGAGACAGATCACTTCATCGGATCTGATGCGTCTCCTCGAGAGTTCTCCTCTTCGGTCCTCTTTTCCTGAGTCAAGGCTACCGCTGCTGCTGACCTCTTCCGAGTTCCAACCGCTGCCTTCCCCTGTACTGAACTCCCTGCACTTCCTCTGCAGCGCCGAAGTGTTTTCCCAGCCCCTCTTTTTCTGCAAGATAATTTCGGAAGAGCAGTAATACGGTCACACAAAATTGCGGGGATGACAATACTCCCACCGACCGCTCCGAAGTGGCTGGGCCCAATACTATTATCCACATATGAATTTTCACGGTTTCCAACAGTATATGGCCCCAACATGGCATATGGCCCAACATGGCATATGGGCCCAACATGGCATATTGCTCCAACATGGCTTATGGCCTCAACGTGGCATATGGCTCCAACACGGTATATGGCCCCAACACGGTATATGGCCCCAACTTGGCATATGGCCTAACATGGCATATGGCCCCAACACGGCATATGGCCCCAACGTGGCATATGGCCCCAGCATGGCATATGGCCCAAACACGGCATATGACCCCAACGTGGCATATGGCCCTAACATGGCATATGGCCCAAACCTGGCATATGGCCGCAACATGGCATATGGCCCCAACGTGGCATATGGCCCCAACATGGCATATAGCCTAAACACGGCATATGGCCCCAACATGGTATGTGACCCCAACATGGCATATGACCCAAACACGGCATATGGCCGCAACATGGCATATGGCCGCAACATAGCATGTGGTCCCAACACGGCATATGGCCCAAACACGGCATATGGCTGCAACATGGCATATGATCCAACATGACAAATGGCCCAAACACGGCATATGACCCCAGCGTGGCCTATGACCCCAACATGGCATATGGTCCAAACATGGCATATGGCCCTAACACGGTATATGGCCCCAACATGCCATATGGCCCAAACACTGCATATGGCCCCAACACGGTATATGGCCCCAACATGGCGTATGGCCCAAACACGGCATATGGCCCCAACACGGTATATTGCCCCAACATGGCATATGGTCCAAACACGGCATATGGCCCCAACACGGTATATGGCCCCAACATGACAGATGGCCCTAACACGGCATATGGCCCTAACACGGCATATGGCCCTAACACGGCATATGGCCCCAACACGGTAAATTGCCCCAACATGACATATGGCCGCAACATGGCATATGGCCCTAACACGACATATGACCGCAACATGGCAAATGGCCCTAACACGGCATATGGCCGCAACATGGCATATGGCCCTAACACGGCATATGGCCGCAACATGGCATATGACCGCAACATGGTATATGGCCCTAACACGGTATATGGCCGCAACATGGCATATGGCCCTAACACGGCATATGGTCGCAACATGGCATATGGCCCTAAAACGGCACATGGCCGCCACATGGCATATGATTCATTCTGCAAAATAAAACTAATTGCCTACTCACGATCTCTCGTCCGAAACATTTACGATTTGATTATGCAGCAAAACTCATTAAGGAACCAAGCAACACGCTTGTTATGAGTGTCGTTGATGAGATCAACACGACCCAGAGTTCCTCGTGCTCCAACGGTGGAGGAACCGCGGAGAGCGAGTCACTTCGTGTGTGCACATCACAGCCTCTATCTCGCCTCACGAAACAATGCATCGTTGATGCGGGTCTGTGGAGACCGCTCAAAGGGACTCGAACCAAGAAAATCGAACATTTTGGTTGACTTTCCGCTTTTTTTATTACTTGTAGGCAAGATTGTTCATGCTATTACTTCAAAAGTTCCTTTTCATGCAACATGATGTTACCGTGGTTAAAAATTCGAGCCCCTTGCATAGTTCAAGCATCTGCTGTTGCTCCTCATTTTTCCGTATAATTTTGCACCAAGGATTAACTGATCCGTAACCGTGACTTTGAACTTTGTTAAAGAATAACTAATCAATCTCATTCTGATTCGAATGTTTTCAATTGGGCTCTGTTTCAATCGTTTCTACCCCATCCATCTACGTCAAAGCATAAAGCTATGTCTGCCCGTTCCAGCGCAGTTTCTCACGTGCAGAAGATGACTTTTTGTTCTCAAATTTCACACGTAGTGAAAAGGAAATTTATATTTTTAATTACATGCAAGACTGAAATGACGTTTCGTCCATGCAATACCAATTCCACTTTTGTGTTATGTTCTTTGCGGTTTAATGTCAGCCGCACCGAGATCAACAGAAAGCGATGCCCACAGAAGGGTTCTTCATTTGGGAACTTGCGTGGCATTAATTCATGCATTAATTCAGCGTCTGCCTGCTCGTTCTCTTATCTACTGTTTAGTCCTGTTTAATGGGTCACTTCGGTTTTCAAAAGGTAGAAAATAATGGTATGATCCAGTGAAATGACGATCTGCTGGAAAGATAAACAACCACATATGCCTAGAATAACAACACATATTAACGATCTGTTGGATAAATAAACAAACTTATTTTCAAAGACCAACATGTAGTTGAAAACTTATTAACGTTTTCTTATAACTGCTTAAGAATATTGTTCGTATTCAATGCAACTTCATGGATATGTTTTGAGATATTGACTAATAATCTATAAACAATGTGATAAATGAAAATACTCGTTGACCGTAATGTAACGTGGCCAGTGAATACGACGCAATTTAACCATACGCGACCACCGTGCACAAAGCCCTTTGTTCACTAAGCTGGTTGCACTTTGGCCGCCTTGAACTTAGGGTGTCAGTACATTAATGCCTCTCCATCAGCCTCTAACCTCAGCCTCCACTCCAGGTTGCAGCACATCTGGTCGTTCGCATTACGGATCAACCCCTATTGATCCGCATAATTTATTCCCGCACTTATTCAGAAGACACTTCAATGGGACTCTTTGATTGCAGAGCCAAGTTTGGTAATTTACGAATCAAGTTTTTAAGATGGGCCTCTTCAACCACGAAGAGCCAGAGACTACTTCAATGCACCAGAATCGGGGAAGATGCGGCCCTTAGATGAGCTCCGAATTTGCAGGATACCCTTGCTGGCCCGACTACGAATCTTATTGTCTGAGGCTTCTATTGTCAGTAGGTCGTCTACAGGACAATTCCATGCCTTTACGCCATGGTAATGGAACGCCCATGGCACGGTTATGCTGAAGCTAAAGTCAGCAGCGATCCCACTGCTTACCAATGCTGTGGCGAAGCGTACTCGGTGGCACACCTCACTACGCCCCACCTTTGATCCAGGCGACCTCTCGTGGTCGCGAGGTCAGACCGCACTAAAATGCTCGTCTATAGGCTGCCGCAGCATCAAAGACTGATACATTATCCCCCTGATTCACAGCGTTGTACTCTCAAATAATGATGATAGATATTGTGTTCGATTTCCAGATATCACACGTTGATACATTCAATATCAAGGATTTAATCTGCCTTGTTTTTGCTCACGCCAGCTACTGTGTCCAAAGAAGTGGTCTGGGCCGGCGTCTATGAAGTCAACTGTTATCAACAGTTCCAGCCAAGAGTTATCGCAGCCCATTAGCCTTGAGAGCTTGACTAATTGCCACCTTGTTTACACACCTTCACTTCTCCCTAATTTCTCCGGAACATTTTTATGATGCTGGGCTCAACAGATACCCTGGAGAATGGGGTCACGAGCTTTTTTCCGGGGTCATTCTTTGTTCGGGACCCGTTAGTGTTAAGTGATAGGCTCGTCGCAGCGGGATGGCGGCACTGGAGTCCGTAACATATACCGAGCCTGGACGGATGATAGTCTGCACAAAGGCTCGCGCTAAGCAACTTAGTACAACATGCTCAATTCGCTTCTAACATGTAGCTGTACTTAATATGCTAATCTTAGGTTTATGTTCTGAGTCATTCCTTTTGATGTGACACGATTCAAGTTATTCCTTTGAATCGTAGGGCCTTCGATTCAGGGTAGCAAATCAAATTCATGATTGTTTTATCACGAATACGTTTGTCTTAAAATTTAGTCAAGATGGTTCAGTAGGAAAATATTTTCATACCTTAAATATATTAGCGAATGATTTCAGAGTCTGATTACATATGCAATGCCTCATAATTCGTCATATAAATGACGTATTTTTCCCCAATTTCGCACTGAATTAGTGTACTGCGAGACGAGGCTAACGTCTATTGGAATGTTACTGTATAAACGATCATTTGATTGTCATGGCAATCTAATGATCAACATTGAAAGTAAGTAATTATTTCCTGTCGGTCATGCCAAGATCACCTACAGTGTTATGGACGGCGATACATGAATCAGGTTACTGGGGCGCACCTCTCAAGCTGAAGCAGGGCCCGCGACACACGATCGCCTTAAGTGCTGTTACATCTGTTGTGAGAGGAGCGTCTACCTTTCAGTATCACAGTAAATACGAGTGACAGAACCATTCTCAGCATGGACCACGGCTGTTGGGTCGTAGGACTGCAAGAGGCCGAACCCCAAATACGAGTGATGGAACCATTCTCAGCATGGACGACGGCTGTTGGGTCATAGGACTGCAAGAGGCCGAACCCCAAATTTCAGGCGGGAAGTGGTCTGTTGATGGTTGGCAGACCTGCGTCTTCAATTTCTGACGGGTTTTGCCATTGAGTTGAGCAGCCGAGGACCCAAATTGTGACTTGTACCTGCGAGAATCGTTAATAGCAGGACCCAGGCTAAATCTATTGGTTATTGGTTGGAGTGGAATGATAGCGTGGATGCCAGTGTTTTTTACTGAGAAGAGGGTTTCAGTACCCAAAAATGACTGCTTTCAATCTCAGCATGTGTAGCCATGTAATATATCAAATGAAAAGTACTGGAGAGAGAAACAGTTCGGTGCGTTGTAGGCCAGAACAACGACCGTAGTCATTTGTCGGTCGCAAAATGTATTTTTCTCAGTTGGATACCGTAAATAGATAATACTATTGATCTCAAAAGTGAATGGCAACGCCATTGGTCAGAAAATAACTCTCCGAAGTAGGTGTAGGAGGTCAAAGCTGTGCTTGGTACATTTATCGAAACGTTCTTACTTAATGTCCTGTACAGTATAAGTAAGAGAACAAGTATCATGCGTTACTGAGAATATATGGTAGTAAAATAATAAATGAAAAGGTTAATTTATTTCTGAATAAAAATAATTGTCAAATAGAATCGCAGTCACATTTATTTGTACACTTCCGTTTGGTTTAATAAACGCTGCTTCAGTCCTGCCCAGTCGTTTAACAGAGTGATCACTAAGTCGAGGATGTACTTTGGTACTTGAGGTAGCCATGGTCCAGTGATGTTCCAAACAAACGGATTCCTCCTTCCAAGTATCTGTGAGCACGTGTCTCAACAATAGATTCAATTTTTGCTTGTAGACAAATCTTGGTCTGCATGGTTGTTTGCGCGTTACAAAGAATCTGATAAGCGTCACGTGACGAAGCAACCAGTCTCACGTCCATGCTCGTTTGTCCCAGACCATGTTGAGAGATTGCAAAACAAACATTTTATATGGTTAGGGTTTCCCAAAATTGGTTCCCATCTCTACCAAATGGAAGATTGTGTCGCCACTTGTGTGTACGTGGAAACCCAATCGGTAATTCTTCGTTGCATTGGGGACATTCATTTTCACTTTAGGAATGTCATTTTTCTTCTGTTACTCTGTTGTGCCATGAGACTATACATATTTTACATGATGAATGCCACGGAGCTCGAGTGGAGGAACTTGACATCAGTATTGGTATACATCACAAAAATGAGTTAAACACGCATACCCACAGCTTCAGTGCTATGAGAATCAACATTTGTCAATTTATTTATGATTCCCCTCTAGATTGTTGAAGTCATTTATGGATTCCCATGTTGATTCTGTCCTAAATAGGGCTCCATAAATCCACCTCGCAGCAGCTACTTTGCTTTACTCAGGACGATCAGTCCATCTCAACAAATTGTCTTCGAACCTGAGGAGACGGAACATTTGGTCACTCTATCTGCATTCGAATTAGCTTCTTCCTTGCTTGTATTTCTATGATATTTGATACTTTCATGGCATTTGGAGTTTATTCGCTGTATACAGCAGGTCACAGCGTAGCTGCCACCTGGCCCACATCCACATCTGTGGGGACATTCGGTTTATTCCCAACAAAAACCGATTAAACACGATGCCAACTCGTGTCGGGTAGCCTGCAAAATAACGACAAAATATTTGATATTTGCATGACCATCAATGAAAAGTGGTTGATGTCGGGTGGCATGAATTTTGAAGCTCTTTCAATTTCGTTTCTGAAACCACTGATTTTTTTAAATCCATCTCCGGTATTATAGGCTTGGTAAGCGGAAGCGGGACTGACGGAAGTTCCTGTTTCAGAATATGTGCAATTTTTTCTGCACTACCTTCAGTTGCGTATAGTAAAATTTATACAAATCATGCATTCGAATAAGGAAACTGGTGTAGCAATCTATAAATGTATAAAATGCGTAAAAAGTAGACTTACATGACATCGAACTACAAAACCTTCCTTGTAGCTCTTTACAATATGTTTTTTTTTGAGCCACAAAATCACCTTGAAACGGTTTTAAAGTGCGACGTCTACTTTTCTGGTCCATACTCTGACACATAAAGTGGCAAACCGTTGCTTCGTCAGTTCATGTCCACAAATGGATAATATGTCAAATAGACCCAATTTTTTGCTCAGTGAAAAGACTTAGACCTACACTAATTACTCATGCGAGCAATACTATGGCCTGAACAGAGTAGCCACGTTACCTGCGACGAGCAGTAAAGGCTACGCGCACGGCCACGTCATCAAACACTGCACGACAGATACTCCTCAACGCTGTATCAGCGCCGCCGACAAAGGGCCGCCCCCGCTTTAACCCCTCCCTCTCCTCCTAACCGTCATTCGCCGCTACGGAATCGGGTAAAATTGCTCGTGACTTTTTACGACAAGGCAATTTACTGCAATTTTTTATGCTTTGTCGTGACGTTTGTTTACTGTAGAAAGCGGTGGGGCCTACACGCAGCCCTGGCTGGTAATATTTGCGCTATTTCTATGCGGCTCACATGGCTGCGGGCTGGTGTCACATACAGCTCTTAAGCACGGCGGGCTGGCATCGCCAGCCACTCATACAGGCAGCGTAACGGTGAGACCAGCGGCTCACATGGGTGATGGGCTGGTGTCACCGGCGGCTTATATGAGCCACAGGGTGGTGACACCTGCGGCTCATAAACGAAAGGGCTGATGATTCCAGGTGCCCATATGGACGGCGTGATGGTGATACCAAAGGCCAATATGGGCGATGTGATGGTGATACCAGACGCCAATATGGGCGACGTGTTGGTGAGGCGTTAAAATTTGCAAGCCTGTGGCCCATATTACTAACGCATGATGTGACCTCGGCTCATAGGGGTGGCGTGATGGTGAACCACGACCCTAATGCGCGGCGTTATGGAGACCTCGACCCTAATGCGCGGCGTGATTGTGAGACCACGACCATAACGAGCGGCGTGGCGTGATGCTGAGACCACGACCATAACGAGCGGCGTGGCGTGATGCTGAGACCACGACCATAACGAGCGGCGTGGCGTGATGCTGAGACCACGACCATAACGAGCGGCGTGGCGTGATGCTGAGACCACGACCATAACGAGCGGCGTGACGTGATGCTGAGACCACGACCATAACGAGCGGCGTGATGGTTAGACCACGACCGTAATGCGTGGTGTGATGGTGAGACCACGATCATAATCCCCGGCATGGTGGTCAGAACACGACGATAATGCACGACGTGTTGGTGAAATTACGACCATAATTCGCGGCGTGAGGGTAACACCACGACCAAAATGCGTGGCGTGATGGTAAGTCCTTAGGCTCATTTTTGGTAGCGTGATGGTGAGACCACGGCCTACATGAACAGCAGCGAGATGGTGAGATCACGACTCATAAGGGCGGGGTGATGGTGAGATCTGAGGCCCACATGGGTGACGTGATGGTGAAACTGTGGTCCATACATGCTTCGTGATGGTGAAAAATGAGGCCCATATGGTAGGAATGATGGTTAGACCGGGGCACTTATGGGGAGCGTGGTTGTGAGACAGGAGGCCTATATGAGCGGCGTGAAGGTGAGGACTGACGATCCTATAGGCGGTGTGATGGTGAGACCACGGCCGGTATAGACGTCGTGATGGTGAGACCTGGGGCTCATGTAGGCGGCGGGATGGCAAAACCTGAGGTCCATATAGAGGACGTGATAGTGAGACCTGAGGTCTATGTGGGTGGCGTGATGATGAAACCACGGCCCAGATTGGTGACGGGCTTGTTTGACCAGTCGCTCACAAAGACGGCAAGCTTGTCACACCGGCGGTTCATGTGGGCGGCTGGCTGGTGTCACTATCATCCTTTGTGGTGGGCGAACTATCACCCATACCTGTAGTCGCAGGCACTGTGGGGGGTGGAGTACATTTAGTTACGTGATCCCGCCCAAGATGGTTATAGCTACTGAGAGAGGAACCCTGATCCCGCCCAAGATGGATATGACTACTGAAATAGGAACCCTGATCAGAACACGATGGTTATGACAACTGAAATAGGAACCCTTATCAGAACAAGATGGTTATGGCTACTAAAAGAGGAACCCTGATCAGAACAAGATGGGTATGGCTACTGAGAGAGGAACCCTGATCCTGCCCAAGATGGTTATGGCTACTGAAAGAGGAACCCTGATCAGAACAAGATGGTTATGGCTACTGAAAGGGGAACCCTGATCCCGCCCAAGATGGTTATGGCTACTGAGAGAGGAACCCTGATCCCGCCCAAGATGGTTATGGCTACTGAAATAGGAACCCTGATCAGAACACGATGGTTATGACAACTGAAATAGGAACCCTGATCAGAACAAGATGGTTATGGCTACTAAAAGAGGAACCCTGATCAGAACAAGATGGGTATGGCTACTGAGAGAGGAACCCTGATCCTGCCCAAGATGGTTATGGCTACTGAAAGAGGAACCCTGATCAGAACAAGATGG
>SDVV010042707.1:0-10316 GCA_016164225.1 Gammarus roeselii
CCGTAGGAAGGGACTGGATGCTCTACAGGAGTATGTCCCACCGGGCTGTACCTCCGTAGGAAGGGACTGGATGCTCTACAGGAGTATGTCCCACCGGGATGTACCTCCGTAGGAAGGGACTGGATGCTCTACAGGAGTATGTCCCACCGGGCTGTACCTCCGTAGGAAGGGACTGGATGCTCTACAGGAGTATGTCCCACCGGGCTGTACCTCCGTAGGAAGGGACTGGATGCTCTACAGGAGTATGTCCCACCGGGCTGTACCTGCGTAGGAAGGGACTGGATGCTCTACAGGTGTACGTCCCCCCGGGCTGTACCTCCTGAATCTAATGTCCTATTCATTATAGTCAGGGTATCGTCGAAGTGAAGAGGAGTGGGCCAGATATGCCGGCACTTGTCCACAAAACGAATCCACTTATTCCTGATTCTCTGTCAATTTACAGTTAAAACGAACAAAACATAAACTGCCATTGCATCGCGGTTTATGTTTTGACTTTTGTTGCACTGGCTAATAGCTTGAATCGTTGGGTTGAGTTGTACTCCCCAACTACGGCTCGTCAGGAAAATAAATCACAGTAATTAATGTAATCATTCTTCCCATCCCTACCACGCAGAGATACATTTTAATGCAGCTATATTCAGTTATTTCATTTTCCCTTCTTTAGCCGATCATTTTGTTTCTTGACACAGAGACAAATCTATTTAACGTCTCAATTTGCAGAATTATGTTGTTTCCTAACACACTTATTAATAAACCCATATTGTCCAATCAATTAGTTCACAAGTCCAAGTATCAAAAACATCAAACGGAATCGTCAACTTTTAAAAAACAATTTTTCAAATGGAGTTTCAATAATTTTGAATGCATGAGGCTGAGATCCGAAACCATAAGTATGTATAGACACACAGCCCTTTCCATCTAGTTAGGGTGGTGGCTAAGTTAGGCAAACTCATAGGGGGGAGGAGCCCAATCTTCCCGCTACAAGACCGCCGTGTCCCAGCCGAGGCACGAACTCGCGACATGCAGCACCAGAGGCTGACACTGCAGTCGCATACGCTAACCACTTGGCCAAGGCGGCCTAAGTATCTATAACTAAACCCTAATTACCCTGCGTTGGTATGTCTTGGAAGTGAAACTCATCGGGAAAATAAGAGCTTCTTTGTGACCACAATCGCAGAATATATTACCACCGATACAACACTCATTATACTTTCATCAGACAGAGTCAATGTTAACCAGGTGAACGCAGCAGGTGTAACGCTTGCAGGTGAACGTAGCGGGTGTAACGCTAGCAGGTGAACGCAGCAGGTATAACGCCACCATGTGCACGCGGCAGGTGTAACGCTACCAGGTTAACGTGGCAGGTGTACCGCTACCATGTGAACGTGGCAGGTGTAACGCTACCATGCAGATGAACGCGGCAGGTGTTATGCTACCATGAACGCGGCAGGTGTAGCGCTCCCATGTGAACGCGGCAGGTGTAGCGCTCCCATGTGAACGCGGCAGGTGTAGCGCTCCCATGCGAACGCGGCTGGTGTAACGCTACCATGCAAACATGGCAGGTGTATTCTACCAAGTGAACATGACAAGTGTACCGCTACCAAGTGAACGTGACAGGTGTACCGCTATCCAAGGACTTGCTTTGGTTTCAACTATTACGTCAAGAAATTTTCGTCTGCTGCCGTGCACGTTTCTGTCACCTTTATTTATAATTAGCAACAAATGTTAAGTTATGCAGCATTTAGTATGAAATACGGTGAGCTCAGCGTTTACGACAACATATCGCCTCATTGTTGGTGGTGTTTCCTTCAGCATTAAAATACGAGGACAACAAGTCTTTTTTTTATGTCTACTGATTCTATCAAGTCCATGGAACCATCCCGTGCTATCTGAAACCAGTTTCTCTTCTCCAGAGAGCTGCTATTCGCTATCGGGAACAAGAGTCGCATTGCTGCAAGGGAATTGTAAAATGGCCTTTACGTTCGGTAAAGTTATCGCCGTCTGCAGGGCAGCTACAGTGCATGTGAGACTAAAAAACAGTTCAGCACTGGACAAGACCCCGTGGCACGAGGCTGTAAACCAACACTGGATAGGACTCCGCGGCACGAGGCTGTAAACCAACACTAGAGAGGACCCCGTGGCACAAGGCTGTGAATCAACACTGGACAAGACCCCGTGGCACGAGGCTGTAATCCAAAACTGGACAGGACTCCATGGCACGAGGCTGTAAACCAACTCTGGATAGGACTCCGCGGCACGAGGCTGTAAACCAACACTAGAGAGGACCCCGTGGCACGAGGCTGTGAATCCACACTGGACAAGACCCCGTGGCACGAGGCTGTAATCCAAAACTGGACAGGACTCCATGGCACGAGGCTGTAAGCCAACACTGGACAGGACCCCGTGGCACGAAACTATAAACCATCACTGGACAGAACCAAGTGGCACAAGGCTCTAAACCAACACTGGACAGTACCCCGTGACACGAGGCTGGATACCGACACTGGACAGAACCCCGTGGCACGAGGCTGTAAGCCAACACTGGACCGGACCCCGTGGCACAAGGCTGTAAACCCACACTGGACAGGACCCCGTGGCACGAGGCCGTAAAACAAAGGAATCTTCAATTAGATTATACATTTGCTATTGCATTTCTTGCGTCCTGGCCATCACTGTCAGAACAAATATATCTGAATTATTCTAATGGACAGCTGTACCTGTAAGTTACGCATAGTACCGTATATACACGGAAAACTTCCAGGTAATTAGACATGGAGACGAATAAAGAAACTATGTTCCTTGAAACAAATAGAGGGTACGTAATAGGGAATCTATATATTACTGGAAGGGATGTCATTGATGAAGATAATAGACGAGTGTTTTTTTTTGGAAGGGGTTCGAATAAAAAAAAAAACAATGATAGCTACTGTCCTCTACGAGACGATTGATGAAGATCAGAGGCGAGTACTGCTTGATGCGATCTAACAGTACAGCGTAATGTGGGAAGGTGAGGGTTCACTACAAAAAGATTTGAGGAAATTAATTACGGGTATTGTTTTGATTGCTATGATTGGGATGAGATGAGGGATGTGATTAGGGGTGTGATGAGGGATGTGATGAGGGATGTGATGAGGGATGGGATGAGGGATGTGATGAGGGATGAGATGAGGGATTTGATTAGGGGTGTGATGAGGGATGTGATGAGGGATGTGATGAGGGATGTGATGAGGGATGGGATGAGGGATGTGATGAGGGATGTGATGAGGGATGTGATGAGGGATGTGATGAGGGATGGGATGAGGGATGGGATGAGGGATGTGATGAGGGATGTGATGAGGGATGTGATGAGGGATGTGAGGAAGGATGTGATGAGGGATGTGATGAGGGATGTGATGAGGGACGTGTTGAGGGATGTGATGAGGAATGTGATGAGGGATGTGATGAGATATGTGATGATGGATGTGATGAGGGATGTGATGAGGGATGTGATGAGGGGTGTGATGAAGGATGTGATGAGGGATGTGATGAGGGATGTGATGAGGGATGTGATGAGGGATGTGATAAGGGATGCGATGAGGGATGTGATGAGGATGTGATGATGACGTGACGAGGGATGTGATGAGGGATGTGATGAGGGATGTGACGAGGGATGTGATGCGGGTTGTGATGAGGGATGGGATGAGGAATGTGATGAAGGATGTGATGAGGGATATGATGAGAGATGCGATGAGGGTTGTGCTGAGGGATGGGATGAGGAATGTGATGAGGGATATGATGAGGGATGTGATGAAGGATGTGATGAGGGTTGTGATGAGGGATGTGATGAATGATGTGATGAAGGATGCTTACAAGTGTTTACAAGGGTAGGAAGACAACAACAGGTCTATAGGCCCAAACTAGGTTGCCTTCTGAAAGCAGGACGGTTAGTTCTGAAGTAGAACGTCTGAGAGAGCTTCATCTGCTATTTCTGCTTTTATAACATCAAGAAAGGGAACGATCTAGCTGTTTATCGGCGATTTATGTCGAACTTATCGAGCCGCGACTTAAACGTTTCGATTGTATTGCTGTTCACAACCACCGCTGGAATTTTGTTCCTCTCTTCGACAACTCTACACGTGAAGAAATCGCGCGTGATGTCGAGTGAGAAATGTTTCCCAACGATTTTGTATCCATAAATGCTTTCGACAGAAATAAGTAAAACACCTATTGACACACCTATTGTTTCAATATTCGAACGATGAAACTACCGACAACCATAACATTTCAGTTTCTGCAACAAGATTACTATTACACAATCCCATCCAAACGTTGAGCTTTATCATTGCCTCTAACAATTGGTATTACAACCATTACAACCATTGTTTGGGCCCAAAGACCTGTTGCTGTTTTCTTAAACTTGCAAACACTTGTAAGCATTGCAGTATAGTTGTACCATAATATGGCAACTGCTACTATACCACATCGGGATCACAACCACCAAATGGGTTGGTCATAAAAACGTCATGCAAAATAGTAGTTAGGAAACGGGGGTCCTTGCCTGCGTATTAATTGCAATGTACAAAAACACAGCGTATGATCACGGCCGACGCGGCTGAAGATAAGTCAGCCTTGGTCTACTAGCTTGATGGTATCCATGGCGCCAAGTTCATAGGCCGGTGGCATCAAGAGCCCTCCCCCCTCTCTCTTCCTCCCCATATACCCCTTCTCCTCCCTCTACAGCTTCCAAAAAAAGTCCTCCAGTTCAAGTCTCATCAAGTTTTGAAAACTAGTATTGGGCAGCAGTACTGCTGGCATTAATGGCACCTGCTTCTACTTCATCGACAGTGTAGTAGATCCTGGCAGAAGTACTGCTGGCATTAATGGCACCTGCTTCTACTTCATCGACAGTGTAGTAGATCCTGGCAGAAGTACTGCTGGCATTAATGGCACCTGCTTTTACTTCATCGACAGTGTAGTAGATCCTGGCAGAAGTACTGCTGGCATTAATGGCACCTGCTTCTACTTCATTGACAGTGTAGTAGATCCTGGCAGCAGTACTGCTGGCATTAATGGCGCCTGCTTCTACTTCATCGATAGTGTATTAGATCCTGGCAGCAGTACTGCTGGCATTAACGGTACCTGCTTCTACTTCATTGACACAGTGTTGTAGATCCTGGCAGCAGTACTGCTGGCATTAATGGCACCTGCTTCTACTTCATTGACAGTGTAGTAGATCCTGGCAGCAGTACTGCTGGCATTAACGGTACCTGCTTCTACTTCATTGACACAGTGTTGTAGATCCTAGAAGCAGTACAGCTGGCATTAAGAGTACCTGCTTTTACTTCATTAAGGCAGTGTTGCAGATCCTGGCAGCAACACAGCTTGCATAAAGGGCGCCGGCTTCTACTTCATTGATAAAGAGTGTAGTTGATCTTGTTAGCAGTGCAGCTGGCATTAAAGGCACCTGCTTCTGCTTCATTGACACAGTGTCGTAGACCTGCGCAGCAGTACGACAGGTAGAGAGGCCTCTGTATTCAACACACCAACACATTGTATACAACGCGGTCCATTATACAACACGGTCTATTATACAACTCGGTCCGTTAAACATCATGGTCCATTATACAACACGGTCCATTATACAACACGGTCCATTATACAACACGGTCCATTATACAAAACGATCCATTATACAGCACGGTATCATTATACAACACTTTACATTATACAACACGGTAACATTTTACCACACAGTACCATTATACAGCACGGTTCATTTTACAACACGGTACCAATATCCAGCGCGGTATGTTATGGAACACGATCCATTATACAACACGGTTTCATTATACAACACCGTCCTTTTTACAACGCTGGAACATTATACAACACGGTCCATTAAACAACACGCTACCATCTTACAACTTGGTACCATTTTGCAAATGATACCATTATACAACACGGTATCATTATGCAAATGGTACCATTATACAACACAGACGGTACCATTATACAGCACGGTACTATTATAAAAGCGGTACTGTTATACGACACGGTAACATTATTCAATACGGTATCATCATACAACACGGTACCATTACACAAAACGATCCATTATACAGCACGGAATCATTATACAACACTGTACATTATACAACACGGTAACATTTTACCACACAGTACCATTATACAACACGGTCCATTTTACAACGCGGTACAAATATCCAGCACGGTATATTATGGAACACGATCTATTATACAACACGGTTTCATTATACAACACCGTCCATTTTACAACGCTGGAACATTATACAACACGGTAACATTATAGAACACGATTCATTATACAACACGGTTCCATTATACGACACGGTCCATTATACAACACGGTACCATTATACAACACGGTATAATTATAGAACACGATCCATTATGTAACGCGGTCCATTAAACAACACGGTACCAATATAAAACACGATATTATTATAGAACACGATCCATTATACAACACAGTCCATTATACAACACGGTCCATTATACAACACGTCCATTATACAACACGGTCCATTATAAAACACGGTACCATTATACAACACAGACGGTACCATTATACAGCACGGTACTGTTATAAAAAACGGTACTATTATACAACACGGTAACATTATTCGATGCGGTACAATCATACAACACGATACCATTGTACAACACGGTCCAATATGCAAATATGTTGTCCTGCATGACCCTTTAAACTGTCCCCCAGCGATAATCGACCACAACATGGTTATGGTGGATGCTTAATGTTTGCTCTAAATATTTGGCGCTAACTATGATCAAGGGGTTTGCATGCTCTCCATAGGAGTAGGCTCGTGTATCGTGATGCGCTGGCTCTACTGTATCCACGACAATAGGTACAGTAGCGGTGTTAGAGGGGTGTATTGTTGTATCCACGACAATAGGTACAGTAGCGGTGTTAGAGGGAGTGTATTATTGTATCTACGACAATAGGTACAGTAGAGGTGTTAGAGGGAGTGTATTATTGTATCCACGACAATAGGTACAATAGTGGTGTTAGAAGTGGTGTATTATTGTATCCACGAAAATAGGTACAGTAGCGGTGTTAGAGGGGTGTATTATTGTATCCACGACAATAGGTACAGTAGCGGTATTAGAGGGGGTGTATTATTGTATCCACGACAATAGGTACAATAGCGGTGTTAGGGGTGTGTGTTATTGTATCCATGACAATAGGTGAAGTAGCGGTGTTAGAGGGGTGTATTATTGTATCCACGACAATAGGAACAGTAGCGGTGTTATTATAGGATTAGGAACAGTATTATTGTATCTATGACAATAGGTACAGTAGCGGTGTTAGAGGGAGTGTATTATTGTATCCACGACAATAGGTACAGTAGCGGTGTTAGAGGGGTGTATTATTGTATCCACGACAATAGGTACAGTAGCGGTGTTATAGGGGTGTATTATTGTATCCACGACAATAGGTACAGTAGCGGTGTTAGAGGGAGTGTATTATTGTATCCACGACAATAGGTACAGTAGCGGTGTTAGAGGGAGTGTATTATTGTATCCACGACAATAGGTACAGTAGCGGTGTTAGAGGGGGTGTATTATTGTATCCACGACAATAGGTACAGTAGCGGTGTTAGAGGGAGTGTATTATTGTATCCACGACAATAGGTACAGTAGCGGTGTTAGAGGGGGTGTATTATTGTATCCACGACAATAGGTACAGTAGCGGTGTTAGAGGGGTGTATTATTGTATCCACGACAATAGGTACGGTAGAGGTGTTAGAGGGGTGTATTATTGTATCCACGACAATAGGTACAGTAGCGGTGTTAGAGGGAGTGTATTATTGTATTCACGACAATAGGTACAGTAGCGGTGTTAGAGGGAGTATATTATTGTTTCCACGACAGTAGGTACAGTAGCGGTTGTAGAGGGAGTGTATTATTGTATCCACGACAATAGGTACAGTAGCGGTGTTAGAGGGAGTGTGTTATTGTATCCACGACAATAGGTACAATAGCGGTGTTAGAGGGGGTGTATTATTGTATCCACGACAATAGGTAGAGTAGCGGTATTAAAGGGATGTATTATTGTATCCACGACAATAAGTACAGTAGCGGTGTTAGAGGGGTGTTTTATTTTATTCACGACAATAGGTACAGCAGCGGTGTTAGAGGGGTGTATTATTGTATCCACGACAATAGGTACAGTAGCGGTGTTAGAGGGAGTGTATTATTGTATCCATGACAATAGGTACACTAGCGGTGTTAGAGGGGGTGTATTATTGTATCCAAGACAATAGGTACAGTAGCGGTGTCAAAGGGAGTGTATTATTGCATCCACGACAATAGGTACACTAGCGGTGTTAGAGGGGGTGTATTATTGTATCCATGACAATAGGTACAGTAGCGGTGTCAGAGGGAGTATATTATTGTATCCACGACATAAGGTACACTAGCGGTGTTAGAGGGGGTGTATTATTGTATAAACGACAATAGGTACAGTGGCGGTGTTAGAGGGAGTGTATTATTGTATCCACGACAATAGGAACAGCAGCGGTATTCACGACAATAGGTACAGTAGCGGTGTTAGAGGGAGTGTATTATTGTATCCACGACAATAGAAACATTAGCGGTATTCATGACAATAGATACAGTAGCGGTGTTAGAGGGAGTGTATTTCTGACTGATAAAATCGATGGGCAACTTCCGAGCATTCACTTTAGTAACCAAGAGTAATGATTTTTTGATGGCAGCCTCTTCCGTCCAATGAATATTTCTTTCTCATATGCTGGAATGGCGATATTGTCAACGCTAGTGAATGTCCGTATGTTAGTCAATGAACATGATTGGGACAACTTAGCTAGATTGAGAAATTCAAGAAATTAAGGATAAGTTGGTTGAACCATTAGACCATCATATGCATTTGACCGCGATCTCAGTCAAAGGCTCAACACTTCATGCATGCCACCCATGATAGAATAAGATGTCTATTTCTATTGTTAATCAGTAGCACTGACAGAAGTTGTACACCAACATATACCATATCATCATTTTAGAAGAGTCGTAAAAATAAAATATCATGTGAATTCAAACCTCAATAACTGTCTATTTAATTAATTTGGAAAAGTTACATGGGAATATAAGATTTATTTCTTTATTCATCATGTATTTTTCATATTCTTCTTGATTTTAAATTAATGCGTTAAAGAACCAGAGACAAACTCCCTTTAAAGACAAAAACATTAACCTAATTCCCTCTACAGACAAAGACATTAACCTAACTCCCTTACAGGCAAAGACATTAACCTAACTCCCGTAACAGACAAAGACATTAACCTTAACTCCCTTTACAGACAAATACATTAACCTAACTCCCTTTACAGACAAATACATTAACCTAACTCCCTTTACAGACAAAGACATTAACCTAACTCCCTTTACAGACAAAGACATTACCCTAAATCCCTTTGCATACAAAGACATTAACCTAACTCCCTGTACAGACAAAGAAAATAGCCTAACTCCCTTTACATACAAAGACATTAACGACCTGAAAACAGCCGTGAAAATGTTATTACTTTGAACCCTTGGCATGTCGAGGAAAAACATCGTAGCCTTCTTCGCATTGTCCCCTCCAACCGTCTCAGTGTCCCATACAATCGTCTCAGTGTCCCCTACATTCGTCTCAGTGTCCCCTACAAACGTCTCAGCGTGCCCTCCAACCGTCTCAGTGTCCCTCCAACCGTCTCAGTGTCCCCTCCAACCGTCGAAAGATCCTTCAGGACGAAACCATCAAATGAGTGAAAAAAAGGCTTTCTAGCCAGGTGAGACAGGTGGGGAAGGGAGGACAGGTATCCCGAAATGCAGCTGCCTCGACCGTTATCTGTCTCCAAGACAGATGGACAGGTAGGCTGCCGTAGGCCTACCAAGTATCAGATCTCTCCCCCCTACCCCCTGGGGGAAAGATCACTCTTGGCACTGGAAACAAAGAAACCTGCTATTCATTGTAAATATTAATTCATAAACAAAACAATGATCTTTGTTCAGTGTATTTATTAATACATAAACATAACAATAATCTTTGTTCAGTTTATTGGTTCATTCATAAACAAAACAACAAACTTTGTTCAGTGCATTTATTCATTCATGTATAGACATGTATGTATGTATGTATAGACATACAGCCGTTTCCCCCTAGTTAGGGGGGTGACTAAGCTAGGCAGACACAGAGGGGGGAGGCGCCAAATCTCCCCGCCACAAGACCGCCGTATCCCTGCCGAGGCTCGAACTCGCGACATGCAGCACCAGAG
>SDVV010042708.1:0-10316 GCA_016164225.1 Gammarus roeselii
TTGTAGCTGTATTGTCACCTGAAATATGCCCGGCCAGGAACATATAGGCATACATGGCTGTGGCTCTGTAACTCATATAGGTCCACACATACCCTGACAACGTTCGCTACCCAATGTATCAGGCGGGTAATCAGAATAAAAAACTGTTACTAATTGTTTTATGCAACTTTCTTTTTCTGATCCCGATATTATGTGTCATTTGAACATTGAGCTGATTCATTGTGTTCTTTTAACCTCTATTAATATTTATTTGGTTGTTACATGTCCCGGACAATTTTGCACTTACGCTCGTTCACCTATGGATTAAAGATGCACGTTACCGACATACTTGGTCACATTTTGGTATTTATAATTTGCAATGAAATCAGTAAGGCCACTCAATCCTATCTGATTGTCTTGACGAACCATTATTTTTGATTTGTGTACATTTATTTATAGATTTTAGATACAAAACTTAATACCATACCATTTGTGTACGAATAAAGATTTTTTTTTCTCCTCCTTTTCTTTAGTCAAAAACTATACTCCGCCAGCAATTCATGATATGCTGTTCCGGATAGGTTTGAACATCAAAATCGGTCATTTTGCTTCATACATACCGAAAGACACTGTGCGATTCACTCGAATGAGGCATGTCATGCAGGTTCACATCAATTAAAACACACAAAACACCAACAGCGCTTTATTCCAACCCAACCAACTCTCTGTTCGTCTGCCCCCTCCATCATTCATCTCTTCCTTTCCGTCTTCTAGTCCTGCTCCCTCCAATGCACGACACGCTCCACTGTCAACTAAACACAATCTCAACAGAGCGGCTCTATTCTCCAGATGATCCTCGGTAATCCCACAGGAGGAACAATGGGCAGCTGTAGGTTCAGAGAGTGGATCAGGATATGGAGGCAGCAATTCTAGGATACTGGAAGGTGCTGGTCTACCAATGTCATCGTGATGTAGAACACATTTAGGTATGGAGGGATGTCGTTGCGCCGTCAGGGAAATAAATACATTATTTATGAAGTCTAGTTTTTACCATCCCAGCAGTGTGATTTTATGTATTTATGTGTGTATAAACAAACACTGCTTCTTCCTGTATGTCCAAACGTACATCAGTACGTAAAATCCCATTTCAGGTGCACTTGGAGTCTTTACTTCAAAGTAAGATGTTTATATCACGGATACTAAATAATGAAGGGATTTATAGGAGTCGAGCGAAGAACAAGACTGGAACAGGTCGTCGACATCTGTACGATGATGGAATATGTTTCGAATGACAGAACGCAACATCTTTACTATTCACAGCTTCACCAAGTGAAGGAACATCTCCGATAACCTCTGTGTACCTGACATCAGGGAATAATTTGCAATATTCAAGAAAACTGTCAATATGACTGAAATGTTCACGACTTTAGTGAGCTTTGAAAAATTAGTAATAATTGCATGGAAAACTTGATCTGAAAAATCGTTCTTTAGTGTGAGTCCCAAATTAATAATAATTTTATTTAATCCATCACCAGGATGATCAGTATGTGCGTTCATGGTAACAAAGTGATTTAGCTATGGAACTGTATACAAAAATTTGTTCTGATCCTACAATATATTAACCTAATTCATCACTGACATAAAACTGTTGATGACTATATGTTTTTTGAGTAATTTCTGTCCATCTGTTGAGCCGGAAAGTAAAAGGGCTTCTCTATGATGCTCAAATATTGAATATAAGACACTCTGGTCGCGGTTATTGATTTACATTCGCAAGAATCAATGAGTATATCCTGACCTAGATCGGCAAGTATCACTGATCATATACCAGTAGAGTTAAGAATAAATTTATCTAGATGCTTCAAGATAGTTTGAATTGAAGGCTTGAATAATAATTATGATGATAATAATAACAATTAATATAATAGCAATCTTTATTGAAGCCCTCGATGGTTTAGAAATGGTTGCAAAGGGAACAAGATAAACCAAACATTCCTACTTATGCATTCAAATTGCGCAGCAAAAGAGCATGCGTGAAGACAATTCATGAGTGAAAAACACGACGGCAACATACAGGTACTGCACAAGCAGTATTCTGTCCCATCTTTCTTTCAATGGGGATACTTACTGTAGTTTCCCTAACTATTACATGCTGCCTCCAGGAAGGGATTATTCAAGTTTTCAATTCGTTCCTGGAGGCTGCATGCACTTTTACTTGTTCGTACTTCCAGACAATGATCATCATATTCTGTAAAACCTAGGTTAGCACTCGTTCTTCTTGGGACACCCACCAATCTCTTGCATATGCCATTTTATGCTACCCCAATTTGCTCATAGTAACCCTCGCATATCTACACCAGAATGAGTCACAGTAGATAGGATAACAGTTCGTTTTAAACAGCTGCAGCTTACATCTGTAGTTTCTTATATGTAGGTTACCAACGCATTTAAAATCCAGAGTTGTTTAGAGATACCGTCAGTATCCCACCGGTTACCTATTATTAAATGCCACAAGTAAGGGAAAGTGCCAGCATACTCTAGCAGGGACCCGTTGAGTACACTGTCTGTTCTGTACTGGAACCTTGGGTTGGGTGGTTTCGCTAGCAAACACACTGATTTACTAGTATTGCACTCGATGTCAAGTTTCACGGCCTCAGGCTCTCGTATATTTGGCATCTTCTGACGAGCATCGACGTAATGGGCCAGCAGGACCATGTCGTTTGTAGAGCTAATCGCGTAAAGAAGCAGCCGTCAATGCAACACCCAACACGGCTAAGAGGTAGAAGATCATCTAAGCTGTCGACATTCACAATGATTGAGAGGGGCGAGAGTAGGCCTCCCCGCATTATCCCATTAGTTGTTCGAAACGGGCTTGGCAATGAACCTTCCCATCATTTACCACATTCTTGCTGATGGTACCAATACTATAGTAGCGTAACAAAGTGAATTGGCGACATTGTTTCAATAAATTTTTGTACAGTGTCTAATGATTTTCATGATCAAATGCTTTTTTAGCATAAAAAACACAGGTGAAAAGGAGGTGACCCTCCATTGACAAGTTATTTAATAGTTTTTTTTCAACGTAAAAATAGTCATCAAAGTCCAATGCTGATGTTTGAACCCAAATTGGTTGGCTGTTATTCCGAGAAAGTCGCCAAGCCTGCTCTGAATAAATATTTCTTGTATGTAGGTTTGATGCAGAAGTAGCAATTGTTATTGGTCTGTAGTTACCTATATTGGTCGCGTATTTTATCTTCGATTTTATGATAGGTTTAACGACGACATTCATTGGTTACTTAGGAAGGTAATTCAGTTTGAGACCGCCAATCAAGAAAATAGACATAACGTGAAGAAGTTAAACTAGACCATACATAAACACTTCCTTAGGCGTACCATCCTTTCCTTTAGCAGGTGTCTAAGATCCCACTTATAAACATCATCAACATCACTTTCCCGATTGAATGCCTCATTAACAAAACACGGGTCAAGGTCGTTGTTGACACTGTTCATTATACCATCACAATAGCCACCCCACATATCAGCACATTTCCCTTCCCATGTTATGCCATTCATTCATTTAGAAACCGAGCTATCTTTCTGCTGTAGATATTTCCTTTATTTCTAGAAATCAATCATCCGCCCAGTAACCATCTTCTCTGAAAGGCTAGCTGCATGTAAATCATTCCTGTGTTTCTTACAGTTGAGCAATGCGTAGTCGCAGGCATTATTCAATCAATCATTTTCAACGTAAAAATGACCTGTTCGCGGTTGACCGCATCTCTCGATTACACTTAAGCCGCCTGGCTTAAATAACAGAGAATAGTGACTTCACTAAGTAGAAAGTTAACATCGAGCAGCCAACGGCTTGTCATAATGAAGGGCGCGTGCGTTTGAGCTGTACAATACAATACATCAAACTTCAGCCAAATAGTCTAAATACATCACATGCCCAATTCTGTTGTAAATTTGATGATGTTCAGCTCGTTATCAAAGGTCTGCATTGCTGCTATAAACTATCACGAAGCAACAGTGCGGCACCAATCTACTGTATTGTGTTAAGCCCAAATGTTCAGCTCGTAATCAAAGGTCTGCATTGCTGCTATAAACTATCACGAGCAATAGTGCGGCACCAATCTACTGTATTGTGTTAAGCCCAAATGTTCATTTTCAATGCAAATGAAAATGAGACGTCCAGTCTCGATACGCTTCCACTTGTAAATCATTCCCGAAGATCGTTGCCCGATACACTTAAAGGTGCCCTAGACTTTGAAACTTTCACCCCTTCGTGTTGCTAGGATAGTGTTAGTGTTAAACAATCAGTTACTACATTTTCAGAAAGCGCTCTGTAGGAAAAGATTATTGAACAATATCCTAAGAAACCTCATTTTCTCGACCAAGAGAATTCAGTCAATTAGCCAGGCAGACGCGTTCATGTTCAACAGCTGAATGCGACCGCTGATCCAAGTAATTTAACGACCACGGGAATGAGCAAAATTTATATATTGTTAGGAAGCCAAACTATTGTATACCAACAATCTCCTGTTCTATGGAAGTTGACCAGCTCGGAGAGTCGGCGCTGAGTAATAATATTATTAGAACGTGTTCACACAGGCAGAGTGGCAAAATATTCACCGTCATCAAAACGCTGGTCATTCGTGCTCATTTTCTTCATATGGTAAATGTTTATACGCTCCGAAAACTATATTATACTATTTTGACGCTCTAAATGCCTGCCATGTTATGAAAAGGATCCAATTTTACCGATATAAATTGTAAACAGAATTTTGATGGCGCGGAATCTAGTGCACCTTTAACATTATTCCGACTGAAACATCTCTTCTGCCTCGTTTCCCACAGTCTGTACCCAATCTGGTTTTGCTACGGCAGTACGCAATTATAGCATGTCAGAGAGACCTATGCGGTTCAGGACCAATAGCGTTGGTAATTGGAGATTAAGAAGGATCAGGGGAGGAAAAAAAGACTTGGAATGAATCCATGCCTTGGATGTGGAGACGTGAACTTGGAATATTCTGGAATAATAGAGATCAGCTTACGGAACACATACTCTCTCGTGATGGATGTATCGTTGGAATGTATAATTGGAATCCAAATGCTGGAATCTTTGGAGAAACTGAAATGAAAGGGGCCACAGTTAGCGATGGAATCGAATGGTCTATACTGATTAAAATAGAGTTAACTCTAATTAAACCTCAACACACTAATCACTCGAATACAATTATCTTTCATTTATGGTAAATCGTGATAAGGTTAGCCTGTAGCAAAATTCTATTAGAAAATGCTGTTAGTTTCGCCGGTGATCCACGGCAGTATCCATAACTTAGTAGCCTGGTTATTATGTGACTAAAACGATGAATTGCATATAATATCTTCTATTATAGTCACATTTTCTAATGCGTTATGATTGTGCATCTTTTCAATATTCATCCAGGAAGGTCAGGGTCAGCGTTTCTTTGAGTAGTTATGTTGATAAATTATGTAACCGACCATTTAATTCCTAAGGCCCCCAGAACTGACATCTCCCTCCTGGCCTTTTGGCCCCATAAAAAATGTTACATCAATTGTCGATGATTTGACCTCATCACAAAAATTCACTGCTCACACCACCAAGAGAATTCGAAATCTAATTCCATTACAGCGAATTTTTTGACAAATAGAAATAGTGATTATGCTTGAATTACTCCCATTTTCCAATCAACCGACCTATGTAAAAAGGGTTCTTCTCTTGCCAGCAAGATGTCCATAAATCTCTAAATTAAGCAGCGGTTGAAAGTTTCCACGGCGGCCGACCTTCATCTACGCGATCAAAGATATATATTTATGTATACTAAGTAATTCTAAACTTTAGGTCGTTACAGAAATTCCAAACGTTACTCGTAGACATTCTCTGGTGAACGCAATTGTATCTGATGTTTGTAAACGCGAGTTTCAACCACCTTCCAACCACGAATCATGTAAACCTTCCAACCACGAATCATGTAAACCTTCCAACCACGAATCATGTAAACCTTCCAACCACGAATCATGTAAAACCAATTCCATATTACTTTACAATTGGTATACCGAAGCGTGAAATTAAATTAGAAAAAAAATCAAAATTGGTTCCTCGACGTATGTTCCTATGGGATTCATGACAGAAAAACGTCCTCTACGATTATAGTGTAGGTCACAGTTAAAGATTGTTGGAATATTTGACAAGTGCAGGAATGGAAAAAATAGGATTGTTTTCCCCAAAAACCGTAGGCAACCGTCCGGAGTAATGTACAATTTTTAACTGAGACTGAGTGTCAAACGTTACATGGGAGCCAAATTCTTCGAAATCACCGATACGGTATTTTATCCCCCTTGGTTTACGAAGCGGGCGGTTATAAAGTGTAACAATAAATCGTTTCCTGTTATTCGAAACCGCAACAAAAAGTTTATGGAAAACCATAAAAATCTGTATTTATTACTGCCTGCCTTTTCAGACCACAGGAGATATAGGGCGAAAAGAGTCACATGAATGGGATTCGTCCTGAGATACGAGGCGATCATTGGCCAGCTGGTCGCAGATAAAAGTCACGAGTAACACCGGCCTAGGGAAAAAATATTTTTTTTAGACACAACCAGGTTGCATTCAAATTTACATAATAACATTTACAATAACTTATAACGAAGTCGATTTTTTAATACCTGAACAGCTGAATGCATACTCTTAAAGTAATCAAAGATTGTTTCTTCACGTTTATGAACAACGCAACAAAAAAATAGAAAAAAGGAGTGATATGGATAAGTTTGTGTTCACATTTTTACAGCCCAGACTTCTATAGTCAAGGATTGTAAGCAACAAAAATAACTGGAAAAGATGTACTATCGGTACCATCTCGTTTTATTTAGACTTCATTTAAATCAAATTGTATCTAGTGCGGTAAATTTTTATGGTTGTATGTCCATACCCAAACATCTGGAGGAAATGCAAACATGTAAGTTAATGCAATAAACCATACTATCTTGGTGCAGGTATGTCTTTAACAAAACGCGAAAATAAAAATAAGGGTTCTTTCTTTGTAACCGATAGTACACGGTTCGCAATCTACGTCAGATATGGACACCTCCTTCGTGTTTCCAAAATTCAATTTAAAACCGTGCGTGCAGGTGCTGGAAGAGACCGTTGCGGCCAATTGACGATCAAGACGGGGGTGTACAATCCTTGCGTGCAGGTGCTGGAAGAGACCGTTGCGGCCAATTGACGATCAAGACGGGGGTGTACAATCATCGAATCCTTTGAGTGCTAGACGGAGCTTCGATGCCATATAATGGCCGACACAGTTCCACCCAAATCCTCTGTCTCTAGCACTCTCTGTATCAAGAATGCATGAATCTTCATCCCTGCAAAGGTATCAATATTTCTTTAAATATGTTGTTGGAAATTTACTAAAAAATAACCGGAATGAAGAAAGGTTTAATCTTCGTCCCTGCAAAGATATAAATATTTCTTTAAATATGATCCTGGACGATTACTCAGAAATAACCGGAAGACAGAAAGGTTTAATCTTCGTTCCTGCAAAGATACAAATGTTTGTTTAAATATGATCTTGGAAGTTTACTCAAAAGTAACCGAAATCCAGGATGATTCACTTTTATTTTGTGGATATGACGTGCAATATAAATTGAATCCTCCCAGTTATCCCAACTCCTTTGCAGCATCCAGTCTTTCAGAAAGGCAAGGCAGAATCTAACACACCTTCAAGCTGTCTTTGTAGCTAAACAGTTAAATATATTGAATAGTGCGGTTAATATAAATAAAAAAAAATCAAAGTTTCTAGACAGTGCAGGCTACAGGTATGGGAATTCTGTGAATTTATTCGAAAGGCAGATGTGGTGCCGGGAACACTAACGCCTTAGTCAGTGTCTAGCGTTCATAGAGCTTGCAAATGTACCCAGCTCATGTCAATAAACAAAGTAAACTGAACAAACGTTGTGCCCAATACGCGCGTTGACATGATATCTTTTCATGGAATGTATATCATAGAAAGATTTTTCCTACCAATTAAACTGGACTTTGAAATAAACAAATAGCACTTTGAAGGTATCACCACTCTCATGCAAATACTCAAAATTCTAATTAGTAATTAAAAACGCCCCAAGCGATATTTTAAATACAAAGAAGAGTTATAGAGGAATGTGTGAATTGTGCAATTCTATATTTTTAAGTCAACAACATTTCCCCATTTAAATGGGTCGTCTTTCTATTGGCTCCAGTAATATGCGTGATACAATGTGTTTGCATGTATTATTGGTTCGTAATGCCCTGTATTCTTTGAAGAAACCGTTCTGAAACAAAGTACTTGGTCAAGTAATTTGTTAATCATTCTAGTTCCGACATTTCTCTCTCGGAAGACGCCGCAGCAAACTTGCTATCAAGTTACCAGAAAGTTTATGATGTCGGGGAAACTGTTTTCTCATGAATTATTTATTCAACACTCTTCCTTCTGAAGCTGAAGGCGATATATTGTGTGAGGCAAGCGTTAGCGTTCACAAATTAGTAGTCTTCATGAGACTGGCTAAATAATGGATTTTTTTCTAATCATCATGTTTGAGACGAGTTATTCATGCAAAATAGCCCATTTACGGATCAGCCACACTATTATCTCATCAACATGGATACACAAGCCAAATTTATTGTCAGCATTAACTCCCACACTGGTGTTAGAGATATTAAGTGAGCATTAACTCCCACACAGGCGTTAAAGAAATTAAGTGAGCATTAACTCCCACACTGGCGTTAAAGATATTAAGTGAGCATTAACTCCCACACTGGCGTTAGAGATATTGAGTGAGCATTAACTCCCACACTGGCGTTAGAGATATTGAGTGAGCATTAACTCCCACACTGGCGTTAGAGATATTGAGTGAGCATTAACTCCCACACTGGCGTTAAAGATATTAAGTGAGCATTAACTCCCACACTGGAGTTTAAGATATTAAGTGAGCATCAACTCCCGACTTGCGTTACCACACACTGGCGTTAGAGATATTGAGTGAGCATTAACTCTCGACTTGCGTTACCCCACACTGGCGTTAGATATTATAAGTGAGCATTAAATCCCGACTCGCGATACCCCACACTGGCGTTAAAGATAGTAAGTGAGCATTAACTCCCGACTTGCGTTACCCCACACTGGCGTTAGAGATATTAGGTGAGCATTAACTCCCAGCAATTACAAAATTTACCCATTCACACAATGCGAAACATCAGAAAGTCAACAACAGGACCACCACTACAAAATAAGACTAAACATCGTAGGAAAACAATAAAAATATGACTCAGTTATATTAGTAAATAAAATGAGAGGCGATTAAAATCTTGTTTAATTTTAATGCCCTTATAATGTTTTCGCTGCACCCGATGCAACCTACAACTGTTTTATGCAAACATAATACAAAACATTTCTATGCATAATCAAAAATTAAATTAAATCTATTACATTTGCACACATCATTCCAACTGAATAGAGTTATGCATTTAAGGATTTATTTCAATACTCGGAACTCTAACAAGAATATGGACACGTACATTTATTAATATCTCACAGCAAACGATCCCTGGAAGATAGTTCACTTCGAGTCGTTGGCGCCTCTCAATTGCAAATATTTCGAGAGTCAGCAGGATTCGTGGCACCCGGTGGCATCCTGGATACGGGCGTGGCACCCGGTGGCATCCTGGACACTGGCGTGGCACCCGGTGGCATCCTGGATACGGGCGTGGCACCCGGTGGCATCCTGGATACGGGCGTGGCACCCGGTGGCATCCTGGATACGGGCGTGGCACCCGGTGGCATCCTGGACACGGGCGTGGCACCCGGTGGCATCCTGGATACGGGCGAAAGGTTTCGGCTGACGGGGATGAGATTATTCCGCAGGTGCACGTATCGTTTAGCTGACGATATGATACATTGCATTAAATTGACATGGGATCGTAGCAATAGTTCCCTTATAGTGCAACATTCGTTGAAATTTTTGACTATGATAGGTAATTGTGATAGCCTTGTTTACGGTGGAGAGTGAGGGGTACGTTAAATGTATTTTGATTATGATAGGTAATTGTAATAGCCTTGTTCACGGTGGAGAGTGAGAGGTATGTTAAATATATTTTGATTATGATAGGTAATTGTAATAGCCTTGCTTATGGTAGAGAGTGAGGGGTATGTTAAATGTATTTTGATTATGATAGGTAATTGTAATAGCCTTGTTTACGGTGGAGAGTGAGGGGTATGTTAAATGTATTTTGATTATGATAGGTAATTGTAATAGCCTTGTTTACGGTGGAGAGTGAGGGG
>SDVV010042709.1:0-10316 GCA_016164225.1 Gammarus roeselii
CGACCGAGTCATAAAAACATATATAGAATCACTAATATATAACTACAGTATCAGAGAAGTGCAACGTCCGAGTCACTATCAAATAACAAATGACCTAAGCAGTACATTCGATAAAAAGATTCAAATATCTTACCATCCTAATTCCTACACAATCAACATATATCCTATTTCCTACACAATTAACATATATCATAATTCCTTCATAAATAACATATATCCTATTTTTTCCTTCATTAAATCCTTCACAAATAATACGTTTATGCAGTACTTTTCGATTACCGTTTATGTAGTCATTTTTTAGGGCCAAAATGTAGTCATTTTTTAGGGCCAAAATGTAGTCATTTTTTAGGGCCAAAATGTAGTCATTTTTTAGGGCCAAAATGTAGTCATTTTTTAGGGCCAAAATGTAGTCATATACACTACTCATATTGTGTGTGGTTTTCTGACTTCAATGGAGAAAAGGTTCTGCGAATTGCATCGTCATGTAGGAATCACCACAATGCATCTGAATAGTGAACAAATGTTTCTAGAAACATCTGTCTCTACGAGCCATCTTAGAAATTCCTTCAGAGCAATTTCACACCCAAAGAAAAAAAATCAAGTGATTGAACTGCAATGCATCCGAAGTTGATTGTCTCTCAGGAAGGTCAAGTGTAGATAATTTCAGCAGCAGTGAAGACACTATTTTTTCATGCTCATGGTGTCAGCAGAAGTAATGGATTTTTAATTTCAGATAATAGCAGGTCGTTGCAGATATAGCCTAAAACTCCTCGTCCCTACTTCCAAGCGTTCATGACCCTCAAACCCTTTTCATTCATGTTTTAGCCATCATCGCCCTGAATACATTCAGCCACGCCCAATCGGACGTATCACGTCCCACACTCCCAGATCGCACCTTTCACCTCCCATTTCCTTTATTCACGATTGAACAGCTTCTTCCATCCTCATCAATCTTCCTTCTAGCAGCCCGTTTCCTTGCATGGTCTGATCACTCACTATACAGTTTTCTTCGCTGACTCTGTCTCTTACCGCGCAGGAATCCCTCACGTCCTCCGAGAATAGTAACTTCGCAAATTGTATCGGGAGGCGAAGAAAAAATAGTTTAGCCATGAATGAAGTAGAAATTATTAAGGAGGATATACAAGTTGGGAGAAAAAATAAAACAGCGACGTCGTCGGGATGTCTTTTAAATAGTGTGAGCATCAGCGACGCCATGTTTTATCCATCATTTGTTTATGTAAGTTAATGAGTGCCAAAACAATATATTTGATTGAATTGGAGAATCGTTTGTGCATGTTTCCAAAATTTTATGTGTTTTTTTATGGGTGAGAATAATCAGAAAATGTATGTTTATGAAGAATATCTCAACAATAATGGAATAAATGACGTCATTTTTCTGTAATGGTCATGCCACTTCCGTTTTCTTTGTCGCTGTTGATGACGGAAGTCCCGAACACACTCAGGAAAATAGGAATAGTTTTTACTTGTTATAGTCATGTCAAATCAGGAACTTTGAAGACTGATTTTAGTTTAGAGCGAAGTTTGTTTCTTCCAGTGGAAATGTTCCCGGTGTTTTCAGTTCTAAACTATTTCTTTCAAATGACCTGTTGGCACGAGATTACAATCCAGTATTAGGGAGGCAAACATTTATTGGAAATTGGGAATTTCAATTTACAAAAATGGTTCGTGGTACAACCAAATAAATAAATAAATAAATAACCAAATCAACACGTTTTGTGGTCAGTTAAAAGAATAAAAATTAACGAGGCAAGCAACATGTGACAACAACGGATACGATTATCAAAAAATTGTTGGAACAGCGGCCGCCAAAAATTGAACTGGAAACTACGCCAGCGATAAATAAATGGTAGAAAAAAAACTTATTGAACTTAGTTTTGAAAGAATAGTCAAAACATGGATCTAGAGTAAATCAGAAACTGAATTTAATAGCAAAATATATTGAAAAACTTCAAAATTACATATATCATAGCTGGGGGACGAGAGTTTTAAAGAACGTGGTAATAACATCATTACGATCATATAAGGGGAAACGAAAAACAAGCAGTAAAAAAGGTCGACAGTGTCGAATGGCATGACATACTATTTGTACATATCAATGGTCCGTGTGCGAGAAATATGATTTTTGTTAAATTCAACTCGAAGAATTACACGAAAAAAAAATGGATGCGAACTCGATTGGGATTAATTTTGCTTTCGGAATCATCTAATCAGCGGACATGATTGATCTCATCAAATGGAAGGCTAAAAGGGGATAAGACAAACAGAGCATCATTGATAAGTCGAATAATAGAGGATCCCTAACACATTACTCAACTTCTTACAGAGTAGATGAATGTGGCGTTCAAAGATCAGCTCATCATCTAGAATCAAGCCGAGATACCTGTTATGAGACACTCGTTCCAATACGTTGTCGTTCAACAAATCTTTGGCATTTGGAGTGATGTTGAGGATTTACCAACATCAATTTAGTTTTACGTTCATAAGCAACAAGTCTTCGCCGAAGACTTGTTGCTTATGAACAGCGGCTTTGTCAACGTGGTCAGATTGGGGATAAAAAACAGCATCATCAGCAAATATATATTTATTTGGTTCAATATGTTACATAATCATTGATACAAATAAACAAAAATAGGGCCCAAGGCTGATCCTTCATAAAATAAATTTTATGTACTGTTATTGGCAACACGTCATATTTTGTTTCGTTTCAGAGTACATACTGAGCCATAAGGGCCAAATATCTATCAACCAGTGAGCAAGCGTTTTCACCAATATCATATACTTGTAATTTTTCTAAGAAAATATCCTTATTCACTGTATCAATTTACCTACGGGAATCAAGGAAAATCCAAACGCCAGACCTTTTATGATGTCATGATTGAAGGATTTTAGAAACTGGATGGACAATTTTTTTCTAGAGTTTTATTCGACTGTTGCGGGCGCCTAACTGCACATTAGACATAAATATTATTAGAAACCAGAAACTCGATACGTTAATTCTAGAGTGTATTATTATATTTTCAAAAATATGTTGAAACCCGAAGCAGTAGAAATTGAACGAAAGTTGGACGCACTGCTAGTCACTGGACTTGAGGCTATGGACATCACGGGCATGATCGAGAACGGTGGGGTAAACACCCAATTCCATACTTCTGTTAAACATAGGGCGGAGAAGAATACACGATTACGGTATTTCTTGATTCCGAACTATTGAAAATCACCCGATTACGGTATTTCTTTATTCTGAAATTCTGAAAAACCCACGATAAAAGTATTTCTTTATTCTGAAATTAATGAGGATTTTTTTTATTCCATTGACATCAGTTATGCAGCAAATTCAGACGCTAACATTTAGTTGAATATGGCTTGGCGGAGTAATAACCCATGTGTGGCTGAAGTCGAACTAATTCGGATGCGATGAATGTGAAAAACGAGTTGAAGTGTTTTTTTGAGTCAAAACGTGGATTAACATTACCATTTAGTGGAATTTGACGATGTTTTGCACGTCGACCCAATATTATATTGAGAACAGACCAGGTTTTTCTTGAGTCATAACGTGCTTTGAAAAGCCTAACGTTAACATATTGCGATACGTATTAAATGACCTGCGCGGGTTAGGAAACATTGAATTAACAGTTTGTAGAGCCCATATTCCTCTTATATAACATATTTTAAGTCATTGGTGAACCCTGGGGAAACCTTTCTCGCCAACGGGTTTTTAGTATCGAAGTGGAAAACCATCGTAATGAAACCGATAGAAATTATTGAACTGTTGCGTGAGAGCATGATGGCGGTTTTGATATGCAATAATTTCGTCAGTACATAAACGCGAAACCTTTCCAACAAAATCGTTCCATCAGATATCATCATCAAATGATCTAGCAGAGCCGATGAGATCATTTACAGGCATTTTGAAACAGATTCATGCTGAGGATGTGAAAAGACATATCAAAGTAAACAACACTCGACAAACAGCTATCACCTGTGGAAGACTGGATCGGAAATTCCTCAATTTGTGGAAATTGACGTGCACTGAATAAATTAATGTTAATATCGTCAGACAAAATGATACGTGTGTTGACAGGAAAATTAGGAATATATAGTACATTCGCAGTGGTCTATATATAAACATGCTACTAACAAATCACGATTAGGAAAATTCATACGAAATTTGAACAAATCGGTGCTAACTTGAATCTTTACAAAGTTTCAGCTATTAGATTTTTCGAAAATACACAGTGATATTCCCCCTTAACCTATTCATGTACATGCTGTGACTGGCATCGCCATCGAAGCTGAACAAAGATAATTATCACTTTCGATGGTGAATGAAAACAATAACATAAAACTCAAAATCGATCGAATTAAGATATAACTCTATTTATGTATAGGTTATCCCTGTGCAGTGAATCTCTCAACGTCGTCGGCTAGACCAACGATCGCACCCGTGCGTTCCATTCCGTGGCTAGTCCAACGTTCGCTTTGACCGCGTTGAATTTAAATTGATAGGCCCATGTCCGCTTGCCTGCGTTGAATTGCGTTGCTATACCAACGATCGCATTGCCTGCATGCATTCAGTAGCTAAACCAACGATCTCATAACCTGCATTTATTCCGTAGCTAGACCAACGATTGAATAGCCTGCTTTGCATTCAGTAGACCAACGATTGCATTGCCTGCATTCTATTTCGTCAAAAGACCAACGCCAGCATTGCCTGTGTTGTGTTCCTAAGCTGGATCAACGATTGCATTGCCTGCATTTCATTTCGTCGAAAGACCAACACCAGCATTGCCTGTGTTGTGTTCCTAAGCTGGACCAACGATTGCATTGCCTGCATTTCATTTCGTCGAAAGACCAATACCAGCATTGCTGTGTTGTGTTCCTAAGCTGGACCAACTATCGCATTGCCTGCATTTCATTTCGTCGAAAGGTCAACGCCAGCATTGCTGTGTTGTGTTCCTAAGCTGGACCAACTATTCGCCAGAGCTTCTGACAGCCGAGAACTTAAACTGGATGACAGAATCGCAAAAGGTTTTTCAAAACTTGGGTCATCCCTCATTCAGTCTTCAACTTCCATGACCTGTCGGACGGGCGGTACTTCTTCATTCAGCCAAAACGACTGAACATATTGTGGTTTATTTTTTATTGTTTACAGAAATTATAATGAGATCACATAACAGGACTTTTGAACTTCTGATGAGTAATAGTTATAGTCCAAAGAACAGGACCATAACAAACAAGGTGCTATCTTCTGTCTATGCGATTTTCAGTTGTTCACGAGACTTTTTTTCCTATCGTTTCCGAGGTCATTTATCTTGAATAAAATTATTAGTCAGGGTCATACAGAATTTTCTTTGTGCTTGGAGTATTGCTTCTCCTTGGTAGTCTCCCACTCAGAAAATAGCGTGCACAAAATGTTGGCACTGAATATTTCATACCTGGCAATGTTTTATATTAGGCCGACGGCAACACTCAGCTCACACTCCTCTCATGTAGTCACACATACCAAAACGTAGCCGTTTGGCGCTGAAGCGTCCCAACAGGGTCTCGCATTGGAGACTTCGAGTCAGGAGTGAGGTCCAAGATCAGTGTCAGCAGCAGGGCCCGCCAGCTTTCTCTGGTTTTCATTGTTGCGCCATAATTGCTCCGCCCTTCCTTAATCGCGTTCGTCCCAAGGCAGAAAAGGGCCTCAGTCAATCAGCTCCACGCCCGACACAAAACACATATTCAGTAGTCTCGCCAGCCATGAGGCAATCGTTACTCCGCCTCTTTCCAGGCCCTCAGTCGCCACACCGTCAAACCAGGGGCTTTTCCTGCTTTCGTACACAGCTTCAATACACGTACATGCATACATACACAGTTGATGACCAAGGCGAGCGATGATAGGCCTGATGTTTTGCAAAAAAAAACATGTAATCGCATTATAACAGCTAGCTGCATGTCGAGATTGGAGTCAGTGTTACGTGGAAAACAAGCGGAGACGAACGTTTCGTCTTAGAATAAATAAAATGAATGTTCACGTCTCAAACATTTGTTTACGAGTGTTGGATGAAAAATCTCCGTAGAGGATTTGACTTGGTTCGAAGATATATTGACTTCTGATGGAGATATCAATTATTTACAAATGCGTAGAACAAGAATCATAAGAGTGGGAACTATAATTCATGTATGGATGAAAAATAAAGTAAGCTGGATTTGGGTAACTGATTTCGATACATTTCAGTCTTATGTAACAGAGTTCAAAGAAAATAAGAAGGTAAACCTTGAAGTTGATATGATCCAGGCAGAAAACCTTCACAAGTGTAATAAAGCTGAGGTGGTGGGAAATAAAAATTACTTATGAACAAAAGAAAATCTGGAGCGTATGCAACAATTTCTTTCGGATAAAGATCGGACTTACATTGAATTGGAGATGATTCGAATAATTAAAGTTCACAAAGAAGAACTACATTTATGGACTCACGGGGATGGAACAGCCTTCGGTATTCGCATCAAAGATATGCTGGAGTATATGAAGGAGTTTTAGAAGAAACTGAAACATAGTGATAATGTGTATGGTTGGATAAACGAACCATGCTGTTACAAATCAAAACTACGAGGTAGAAACTTTTGATATATTCAGCAAGATCTGTAATTAATACTAATAAAACAGTTAGAAACCATGTTAATCCTTGATCAAATGTTTATATTATCCTAAAACTTAAAGTTTGGGCAATGAATTGCGAACATCGTTTCAGTCGGAGGTAACATCGAACTGTCAAACTCGGAAGAAGAATATGTTTCAAGCGTGAAACGATACCCATAATCCTATCTCGGGGTAAATTATCTAGTTGTGTTACAAATTGGCAGGATATAAATCAGAGTCCGATCAGATCTTGTCCAGTCAAGTTTGTGATTCTGTTTGGAAGGGATGGGGTTTAGCTTGAGACATCGTTTGTTTGAAATTAATGGGGTAACAGGGGTCTGTAATCTATGCCAGAAAGAAATGAAATTGAATAAACATAAATCCACCAGTTATGTGTGACGACATCTGAAACAAAGTCATCGTAATGAATATGAAAATTATAGGAAAGAAAAGGCAAATCAGACGTGGAGGTCGTCAAAGGATGTAGTGTCAGGAGATATTGAAATAAATGTGGTAGACCTAGTATGAGACGAATTATTCGTTTGTTTGAAATTGGATAGAAATATGAAATACTTGTAACATTCAAACCATCTAAGATTTAAAATCTGCCCTCTCTGCTAACTAATATGGGTCGAGAGTGACCACGAAGAAGAAATAATTATTTGTAAGTTTTATAAAGAACCGCGTGGAAGGGATCATATGTATATATCAATGACTGAATACCATACATAAGGTTAGGTTAGGTTAGATTTTTGATGGGTGTGAATAACATGTAAAAGTGATATAGAATTGTGTTGAATCAAAATCAAAAATCACATGAAAATTGCTACAACATTCAAACAACGATGTAATTACTTATGAAAATGGATGAAATTTGCTAGATCAAAATTTGAAGTGTGTATTAAAACTGCAGAAGATAAATCAAAATGTAGAGTCAAGTGGAGATATTTGGTATGCGTTATTCCTAAAACGCTAAAAAAAATCATATGTAACAATGGAAAGTCGATCGATATTACATAATTATTGGCTAAAATAGGTTAGGTTAGATTAGGATGATTAGTTATCTTAACCTGACATGCCATGAAGCTGATCCACATCAAATATCTTGTAACAAAAGCATGAGATGTTGTTTTAGTGGAAAAGTTACAGATGAAGTAAAATGCTACAGATGTTAACCGCCCCTGTAAATGCAAACAAATGTGTGTATGTGTCTACATCGTGTGTGATATTAAAAAAAGCTACGAAAAATAGAGCCATGTGGAGGGATTTGACATGAATATATCATAAATCGATGAATAAATATCATACGTAAGCAGGAAATCTCGAACGATGACACATAATTCTTGGATAAGTTGGTTATGTTAGGATGACTAGATCTTTAAACCTAACATGACGTAAAGCTGATCCACATTAAATATCTTTTAATAAAAATACAAGGGACTTTGTTATAGAGAGTTAAAATGTCTCATATGTTAACAGATTCTGTATATGCATACAAAATGTGTGTGTGTATGTCAACATTGTGCCGGCATCAAACATGTATACGCCTACATTATCCCGGCATATGGCGACATCAACCGTGTATACGCCTGCATTATACCGACATATGCTGGCATCAATCGTGTATACGCCTACATTATACCGGCATATGCCGGCTTCAACCCTATATACGCCGTACATTATATCGTCATATGCCGGCATAAGCCGACATCAACCGTGTATACGCCTACATTATACCGGCATATGCCGGCATCAACCGTGTATACGCCAACATTATACCGGCATATGCCGGCATCAACCCTGCATGTTTATGGTAAAGTATATATAAAATTGGATTCAGATTTATTCTCAATTTGATAACCGTCTGCTTCTGTTGTAAAAGGATGTCGCCAAGTTTGATAAGAAAATATTTTACCAGAAATGATAATACGGTGGTATGTGTTATTTGCAGTACGGAGATAAAATTAAGCAAATCAAGATCCACATTCGGGTTTTGACAACATCTCAAAGGTCAGCATTATCTTGAATATGATAATCTTAAAAATGGACGAGAAAATACAAGCTCTAATGGCGAAAGGGTGTATTGAGAGAACATAATTAACCGAACTTGAGTTTTCAAAATAATGAAATAAACAGTGCTCAACAGGATGCGAATAGTAAAGAAAGTGCTTTACCTCTAACATCCAATCGTAGAACGTATAAAGATTGGGTGAAATGGGGGGAGTACACCAAAACCTCAGACGAAATGGAATATTATTAAAATATGGAAAAAACGTGGAATACTTCAAGTGAAATGGACACCAGTACCATTGATATTGAAACATGTGATAGTGATATCGAGGAGATGTCATGTGAAGAAAAACCTGATAAAGTTGAAGGCAACCGAATTATCAAATTGGATAATAAAACGGTAACATGTATAAAAAGTGTAAAATTTTAAAATAAAATCAAATGCATATCTAACTTTGTTTCAAAATTGTTGGAAATAAAACATGAAGAGAAAGAATCGTGTCTCAATCGTTTGAATGCTACAAAAATTAGGTATATTTCGAAAATCTGCAAAAACATACTAAATTGGAATGTCGGCGCCAGTAAGAAAAAACTTGAAGCTATTCGATGTCATAAACATGTACCTATAATTAAAATATTAGCGTCGAGAAAAAGCTCGCTGAAGTCTAGAAAATAAAGTTTTGGTGATGCAAACACTACTCCCAGAGGTAGCCGTCTATCTAAAATGTGTACTAAGGTCATTAGTCTAAAACCGAAGAGACCAGAGAAAAAACACACGCACAAGATAAATCCTACACCAATATGATGAGGCGACACCGTCATGTGAGAAATAATGCTCATCATCGATAAAGAACCCATCAAGTGGCTCTGATATCGCCGATCAAGATATGACCACAGAGGGAAGTCGAAGTCATTACGTATGGTCCGTAAAGTTGCCCCCATCGAATTTTTGGAGTGGATAGTTATGTTCTCGTATAAATGATAAGCCCATGTAATTTCATAATATATATGTGTTAAAATTTGTTAATAATAAAAATATAGCTTATAAATGTTTGTTTGCAATCAATATTGTAAATCTAACTCGAATGCCTAGCAAAGAAATTTACAGTTATGCAACATGACATGCAATGAATTGCAATACATTGTGCCGAGCATTGAAAATGCGATAAATACTTTGCAATTTCAATTGAACTCGGTTACCTAAGGTTGTAGGTATATGAACATATATCTCATCAGCTCCGAACAGAAGCTAAAGCAAAAGTTTACAGCTTCTTTTATGACACACTGAAACCCCGCTACGGTGACAACGTCTCGCTCATCTTCTCGGACACCGACTCTTGACGGATAGAGATCTGCCGCTACGATAGCGATCGGTGGTATCATTTCCAAACGACTGCTCATAATATGTAAATGTTCTTATGTAACAATATAATAAATAAATATTACTAATAAACTTGAACATGTTTCATTATCCACATTCATACGGATTGAAAATGCGTGAACAGAAACCCCTGCAACCGCTCATAAAATGATGAAAATATATTGATGTAAGTGTTCCTATGTATCCATGCTACTATGTATCCATGCAATAAATGTATAAATATAATATAAAACTTGTTTCATTGTCCACAGATATACGGATTGAAAAAATACGTGAACGTTT
>SDVV010042710.1:0-10316 GCA_016164225.1 Gammarus roeselii
ACAGGCACCGAGTGGCGTGCAGCTGCAGTTTCACTCGTGTCTCAGACAGGCACCGAGTGGCGTGCAGCTGCAGTTTCACTCGTGTCTCAGAACAGGCATCGAGTGGCGTGCAGCTGCAGTTTCACTCGTGTCTCAGACAGGCACCGAGAGGCGTGCAGCTGCAGTTTCACTCGTGTCTCAGAACAGGCACCGAGTGGCGTGCAGCTGCAGTTTCACTCGTGTCATACTGCAGGTACAGAGTGGCATGCAGCTGCAGTTTCACTCGTGTCATACTGCAGGCACAGAGTGGCATGCAGCTGCAGTTTCACTCGTGTCATACTGCAGGTACAGAGGGGTATGCAGCAGTAGTCTCACTCGTGTCTCAGTGTGGCATGAAGCAAGTCTCACTCATCTCTCTGTTCAGGCACAGAGTGTCATGCAGCTGCAGTTTCACTCATGCCTCGCTGCAGGCAGAGTGGCATGTAGCAGAAGTCTTGCTCATCTCTTCGTGGCATCACCAAGTGGCGCGCAGCTGCCATCTCATTCGAGTCTCAGGCACAGACAAAATTTACATTGATTAGCCAGTTGGCGTCCCTTTTCTCAATCTGATGGTACAAGATTCCCTGAATACTAGACATTATTTTACACGAAAGTAATTTGCTCAAGCCCGTTTCCTGAGATGGTAAATGCGCGAGAAGGATAATGAAAATGAGGGGATCGATTAGGGCACTGTTCCAATGGCGAATACAACAGAGAGTGCCACCAGAGGCAACTGACCTGCCAAGTGGCACCAGAACCGACTGGCCTGCCAAGGGGCACCAGAACCGACTGGCCTGTCAAGTGGCACCAGAACCGACTGGCCTGCCAAGTGGCACCAGAGGCGACTGGCCTGCCAAGTGGCATCAAAGGCGACTGGCCAGACAAGTGGTACGAGAGCTGACTGGCCTGCCAAGTGGCACCAGAACAGACTGGCCTGCCAAGTGGCATCAGAACAGACTGGTCTGCCAAGTGGCATTAGAACCGACTGGTCTGCCAAGTGGCATCAGAACCGACTGGCCAGCCAAGTGGCATCAGAACCGACTGGCCTGCCAAATGGCGCCAAAACCAACTGGCCTTCGAAATGGCGCCAGAACAGACTGGCCTTCCAAATGGTATCAGAGGCAACTGGCCTGCCAAGAGGCACTAGAGGCGACTGGCCTGCCAAGTGGCACCAGAGGCGACTGGCCTGCCAAGTGGCACCAGAGGCGACTGGCCTGCCAAGTTGCACCAGAGGCGACTGACCTGCCAAGTTGCACCAGAGGCGACTGGCCTGCCAAGTGGCAACAGAGACGACTGGCCTGCCAAGTGGAACCAGAGGCGACTGGATTGCCAATTCAGGCCACTGATGGCATCGATTAACACCGCGACTGCTTGGTGCCGCCACAGCGTACGGCGTCTGCACAAACGCGTGTTACAGTGGTCAAGACGATCCACAGACCAGGCAAAATTCAAAAGAACTTAAAACCATCACATAATGGATTGTCAATAACACGCACCGGTCCTAAGAAAGTCAGTCGCTAGTCGGACCACCATGGTAGATCAGACTGTCAAGTCCCGAACACAGTGAGGGTCGAAATGTTAGATGCCGTATCAATACTAATACTATGAATTACCTAGAAGCTATTAAGTAAACAAATAGAACAATACACAGGAGATCGTTAACTTAACCGAAAGAATGAACAAAAACGGCCAGCTGCAACAATTTCCAAACATGAGTACTTCCGCCACCAACGAGGAAGGTACACACTTGAAACCCATCCAAGGGATCAACAACTGCACTTCGCACCATTGTGACAGCTGCGCGCACATCTGCAAGATGACAGCAGCAGCTGCACTGGTATCAAGATAATAATACCTGTAGCCAATAGTAACTGCTCCCCGCGGTTCGACGAAGTGCATATGTTGCCGCGTCACTGCTATGATGGAATAGAGGAGTACAAACTGCTAAGCATGTATATGTGTGCGAGTCAGCAATGGCGTCTTCTCAGCTCTTCATGCGAAGTTTATCTCGCATCCACCCATCGGCAATGTTTATGGTGTCTTTTCAGCTCTTCATGCGACATCTTTTGTCGCATCCACCCATCGGCTATTGTTATTGTGTCTCCTCAGGGCTACATGCGATTTATTCTGTCACATCCACCAATCGGCCATGTTTATGGTCTCTCCTCAGCTTTACATGCAACATATTTTGTCGCATCCACCCATCGGCCATTTTTATGGTCTCTCCTCAGCTTCACATGCGACATCTTTTGTCGCATCCACCCATCGGCCATGTTTAAGGTCTCTCCTCAGCTCTACATGCAACATCTTTAGTCGCATCCACCCATCGATCATATTTATATTTGACGAACATATCAAGCGATTTAGGTCGGAACCATTTCTAAAGCATATGCATAGATGACCATTTCTCAAGCACTTGCATAGATGACCATTCCTCAAGCACTTGCATAGATGACCATTCCTCAAGCACATGCATAGATGACCATTTCTCAAGCACTTGCATAGATGACCATTCCTCAAGCAGATGCATAGATGACCATTTCTCAAGCACATGCATAGATGACCATTCCTCAAGCACTTGCATAGATGACCATTCCTCAAGCACTTGCATAGATGACCATTTCTCAAGCACATGCATAGATGACCATTTCTCAAGCACTTGCATATATGACCATTTCGCAAGCACTTGCATAGATGACCATTTCTCAAGCACATGCATAGCTGTCCATTTCTCAAGCACATGCATAGCTGTCCATTTCTCAAGCACATGCATATTTGACCATTTCTTAAGCACTTGCATAGATGACCATTTCTCAAGCACATGCATAGATGACCATTCCTCAAGCACATGCATAGATGACCATTCCTCAAGCACATGCATAGATGACCATTCCTCAAGCACTTGCATAAATGACCATTTCTCAAGCACATGCATAGATGACCATTTCTCAAGCACTTTCATAAATGACCATTTCTCAAGCACTTGCATAGATGACCATTTCTCAAGCACATGCATAGATGACCATTTGTGAAGCACATGCATAGCTGTCCATTTCTCAAGCACATGCATAGCTGTCCATTTCTCAAGCACATGCATATTTGATCATTTCTCAAGCACATGCATAGACGTCAATGCACATGCAATAACATTTTAGTTTCGTTCATTTATGTGTAAATGTGGAATGATCAGCTCTAGGTACAACCAGCACATACATAAATAACCAGCTCCATTAACCACGTGAAGAGCTGACTAAAAAGTATAATATGGATGAGATAATTCAACATGGAGAAACAAACCTAAGATATTAGTGTTTCTATTTTTAAAATACCGAAAATAAATTAGGCAGCGGTTCATTCAAGGCAGCAAATATTATGCACGTAGGGTCTGAAGCTGCAGCCTTACATAGGCTTTAAGATGGCACATTATTCAGGGTAGTGCGAGGTGCGCGTAAGAACGCGTAGGCCCAGTAGCACACGTGTGCCCACTAGAACACGTGGGCCCAGCTGTGCTTCCGTCGACACCCTCGCAATTACACGTGCTTTTTGTAGCGCCAGACATGGCGCACTCATTTAAATGCTTCAAAAGAAACTAGCGACAAGCCGCGGGGCGCGCCAATTGTTTACGCACTGCTTTTTGCGACACGTCGCCGACAGGAGATGAAGCGCCATGAGGAGAAGAGGAGGGAGAGACGAGTAGCAGACAGGGGCATCTTACTTGGTGATATAAGGATACAAGTATCAGCACTGTACGATGAATATCTTTCAACCCAAAAACATTCAAATTTGACGTTTTCAAGCCTAAAGAATATTGGGGAATGAAATGAGGCAATTAAACGGGCCTAATTCTTGAAAAAATACAATTTGATAGGATAAGCCTGGTATTGTTTCTCTTTGTCTATGCTTTCTGACGTTGTGGGGCTTGGTAGATAGAAATTAAATGGACTTCGCAAGCCAGGGCTTCTCAGACTCATAGTCAAAGCGCGTTGCGCTTCCTTAAGCCAAGCAACGTAGCTTTTTCTGTCACATGTTGTCTGACCAGGCACCATTTTGAGTCCAGAATGTCTCACTCCGGGTCAGGTAGGTTCGAACCAGTCTGCAGCAACCAATGTGAGAAAAAGGCCGCCGTGCAACCCCTCGACCAACAAGCTAGCATCGGCGATGCATGTAGAGTTGTTCTATTGCCAATAGAGTTTCTGACAACTCCAATATCAAGAGTGGAGTTAATAAAATAATAACTTATAACGTTCTAATAACGCGGGAGATCTGAAACTAGGACAGCACGTCGTTTACTGAACGAGAGTGAACGGTATTCATTTTGAAGCCTATTTAAACGGAGTAATAACTCAACTGTACGTGGACAATCTGGGTTCAAGGTGGTTCAATATGACATCGGATTGCAGCATTGGTTCTTTTTTTTTGAGTCCATCGTCCACCGGTTTCACAAAAAAAAGTAGAGTATTTGGCAACACTGACACAAATTTCGTTGATTTCAACAAGGAACTATATCAGCAAAAATATATTTTTTTATCGTACATAGTATGAACTCAAGTCAAGGAACACCACAGTCAAGAAGCATTTTGGATATCTTATAGCTTGTACTGTTATCGACACAGATGAAATAGAGTGTAGAAAAAAATGCGACATGTGCAAAGTTTCAACCTTCCATGTGCACGAGTCGTTGGTACACATATACATCCAGTCACAAAACAGGTCATAACTCAAAGACTTATAATCCCTCAAAATAGATCATTGTAGAAGATGTCAGAGTGAGATCGAACAGTTTGTTTCATATGTCACAGGCCTGCTACTGAAACCTGGTAATAGTTTGCGTGTTGGTGTGACAGGAAAGGATAACGACGCAAGGTGATGGCTATTGAGATGAGACGCGAGATGAGGAGGAAATTACAACAGATTAAAGATAAAACAGAATAGAATGAGTAGGTAAACGCTGATTAGAATAAGATGCAAACAATAAAGGTGGTCCTTGGTAAAACCATTTACTTGTGTAGTTAAGCAATTATGTTATTTTAATTCAAGCGCCAGAGTTGGTATCATTTAGCATGAATAAATTAACAAAAATCATAATAAAATGTTAAAAAATTACATAAAGTATGAATACTTAGCAGTCAGTTTTGAAAGTTATGATGTAGCTATTCAATTTGCAGCTGCACGGAGCAGATAAGACAAGCTTTCTATAATAGAAAAAGTTGGCCAAACACAACCGATTCTGTCTGAAAGGCGCCACAAAAACGTGCTGCTAACACGTTCAAGCGGGTTCGTGTTCTTACTCACTTACGCCAAATGACGCAGCGTAACTGCGTAATGCCCTACTCAGTTCTCGATCGTGGGCACTGATGATTGCCTCTTAGCAACACGAACGGCTCTTTGTGGACCTCAATCCCGTCCATTCGTGGACCTCAACCCCGCCCATTCGTGGGCCTTGATGCAGACTCACATGGACGTCCATACACCTGGGATGTAAATTAAAGTGGTGTTATTGTAGGCTAATGGTTAGCCGACCATTATCCACTCTTAAATTCTGAATGTGGTACCTCAACCTATTGCTTTTTCTATGAAGTCTTAGAGCCGGGTAAAGGTGCGACCAAAGGTTCAACCCTCCTCTCCTAAGCCGCTAGTGCCCTCAACTAGTAATTGAAACAACAAAACAGGCAAATTACCCACTGTCAGGAGGACCAGTTTGCCGACACTAAGAGGAGTGCTGGCACTTGCTGGTGCTGAAGATTGCACCCCAGTGGTGAAGAAAATAACACGACCCTAGGGTAAAGTATCACCCCTAGTGAATCATGCATGGTATTCTTAGTCAATCCCTACCCCAAGAACAGAGAGCAAAAAATCCACCGTGCTTCATGTGTGAAGCATTACTTGGAAATGGAAGAAAGACAAGCATGGTAGAGGAAGGCCTAAGTGGAAGAGATTCCAGGATGCATCGGAGTGAAACAAAAAGATAACACATGCTGTAGAAAGTTTGGCAGCCGTCGCTTTGCCTGTTTTAGCTCAAGTAGCACTCATAAGCGTGTCTCTGACGGGATAACAGAGGTTAGATTAGATAAAGGAGTCTATCTCTACACTCAAATGGCTTAAAGAGATATGAACAGAATATCTGCTTACACTTTTTCCCACAACAGGCGGCAGCACATCAATAAGGACTTCAATGCTTACGCTTGTATTATTGCCACGTCTTCATACAAGTACGGCCAAGTAGTTCTTTTTGTAAAATTATACATTGATAATAAAGCTTAACAAAAATTAAAAAAAATATATAATATTAATATCACCATGAATTGAGTAACATGAAACGTTTGAAGAGTCGCCAACATAAAATTCTGTTTCAACTGAAAGGTCGTTGAAACATAATTAAGGATATTCTATAAATAACAATTGCGGACCCATCCGAGATGGGCTGAGGGGTAAGTGGTCAGACCTATTCTTAACAGGCCATGAAACACCTTGTCTGGCGTTATTATATAAACTGTGCCCTCACTCACTACAGGCACAAACACACACTGGTGCAATGGTTTTGGCTAATATCGGGCTACTGTACAGTTCTAGCATCTATCCATCAACTTTATCTGTCAACAGATGAGATTACTAGCATTTCAAAACAAAATAAACGATGTAATCGTGACCATCCTTGCAACACTAACCAGAGTTCGCGTACGTCGTCAACGCACAGTTACGTTGGTAAACAAACGTGAAAACCTCCAACCAATGAGTGGACTTATACTGCTTAACAGAGATTTTTTTTCATAAACTTCCGTAAAGGCAACGTTGTTTGCTGCCTGCGCACCGCCATCTATCGGGCAAAAATGGAAGCAGCGTGTGACTTTTCTCAAGCATTATCATTCTCCATCATGAGCTCGCCATTATATCAAGACCATGGCCGATGAGCTACTGTTAATGGAAGGGAGACTGTAGGGCGCAGTACAGGCACTGCAGCAGTGCAAGGGACGGAGCAGTACGGCAATGCAGGAAAAGTACTGCACAACAGTGAAACGGTTGTACATGGAGAAAACTTGCCAGAACATGAAGGAATCGTTCAATAAAACCGCAATATTATTCCAACTGATGTTGCTCATGACAAAATCAGTAGCTTTCGACGCCCTTCAGGCGGGTTGTTGTTGAATGGAGGTCGCATCAGGGCCCGCCAAGGGAAGCCACTACAGAGTTTTCCATAAGCAAGTTGCCAGCTTTGATGGTCAATAAAAGGCTTTAACAAATCGTACGGAGCTTTGGCGGGTGACCATTGGAAGCCTTTATATTCGGAATAATGTTTTTGTGTCATAAAGGCAAAACATTGCAACGAATTGAACAAATCGATTAATGTATATAGGGCGCATCAGAGGAGGAACTATCGAGTATGGAGAAATGGTGAAACAAACGAATAAGCAGCGATCTCACACTGTTCAGTTTTATTTGGAGAACAACGGTTCTACTGTAACACACAAAGGGCTTTTAGAAGGATATATGTCAACAGAAATGTTCCCTCACATTGCAGTATTAGACTCTTTGTCGCTGAAATTAAAGAACTTGGCCCCGTTCAGGATAGACTGCGTCCTCGTCGTTCTCGGACATGAAGAAGCATAGACATCTTTGAATCTATTCGGCAAGATGTCGCTCGGACTCAACATGAATCCAAACAGAGGCATTCGGACGAGCTCCAAATTTTCAAAACAGCTTTGCGACGCATATTAAAAAAAAATCTAAGTTTAATCTATACAAAATCCAGCTTGTGCAGGAGATAGGTCAAAAACGACTGTGAAAAGGCTACATTTTGCGCGGTCACTTTTTGAAATATTTCAAGAGGACGATAAACTTTGTTCGCTGATGATGACTGGTGAAGCGCACTTCCACTCAACTTATTTTGTTGTGAAACAAAATTACAGTGTTTGAGAGAGAGGAGACATTTTAAAATTCTACAGGAAAAGGAATTACATCCCTAGTGCGCCAGTGTGTGGTGCGCAATTATGCACAGTCGTGTAGTTAGACCTTATTTCTTCGAAAACGCGGCCAGCTTTACAGAGACAGTCAACGGAGCCAGACACCTAAGCATGCTCCTTACATTCTTATAACCTGCTCTTAGTCATCAACGCAATCGTCACGAGTAGTGGTGCCAATAGGATGGAGCAGCTTGCCACACAGCCAATGAAACCATGGAGGCTGCCACACAGTCAATGAAACCATGGAGGCTGCCACACAGCCAATGAAACCATGGAGGCTGCCACACAGTCAATGGAACCATGGAGGCTGTCACACAGCCAATGAAACCATGGAGGCTGCCACACGGCCAATGAAACCATGGAGGCTGCCACACAGCCAATGAAACCATGGAGGCTGCCACACAGTCAATGAAACCATGGAGGCTGCCACACAGTCAATGAAACCATGGAGGCTGCCACACAGTCAATGAAACCATGGAGGCTGCCACACAGCCAATGAAACCATGGAGGCTACCACACAGCCAATGAAACCATGGAGGCTGCCACACAGCCGATGGAACCATGGAGGCGCTGCAGGGAATGTTGTGCAATAACATCTTCTCCCGTCGTGCTGCACTCGCCTGGCCACCAAGATCACGGAATCTGAACGCTCCTGACTCCGGTTTTAGGGGATATCTAAACGAAAGAGTCTGTATCAAAGCCAAAGACTTTGGCGATTTGAAGGCGAACATAAGACGAGCGATGCGTGCTGTTCATCCTACGATGCAACGCTTCGTGATAGATGATGCTATTGCAAGAGCTCGCTCGTGAATGTCTGTTGAAGAGTAACACCTAAAATATTCCAGCTTCCACGGTTAGCACATCTCAAACTCTTAATTTATAGCTTTCTATTTGTGTAAATGAAATTTCTGTAAGATTTGTTGGAAGAGCTTGTTATACCTTTAAAATTTAACCATTCATATAAAAAACAGTTAGCTGAGGCAGTTTGCTAAGCTAGTAAATGCAGGCAATTTGATAAGAAAGCCCGCTAAGGCAGCACACCAAGTCGGTCCGCCAAGCCAGACTGCCGCCAGCCCACACCACCCAGCATGACCCGACCCCCTCCCCGCCACCTCGGCAGTAACTGAAGGCAGTGTCGCCAATAATGAAGGCTGTGTTTAGCGAGCCGTCACTGCGGTAAATCACCGGTGAATTACGCGCAAATTACCGCCGTAATTTTGATTACGGGTGCATCCGATTAGACATGAGAAAAAGTGACCGTGAAAAAGAAGCATTAGTAACGCCAGGTGCCCTCTTCCTGTTAATGGAACATTAGCACAGCGACGACGGTAGCCCGGAGTAGTCTTGCCTCTGCGGTGCACGGCAAGAGACAGCACGACTAATAATACAGGGAGAATGCCTGTTCCTGTTAATGGAACTTTAGCACAGCGGCGACGTTAGCCCGGAGTAGTCTTGCCTCTGCGGTGCACGGCAAGAGACAGCACGACTAATAAAACAGGGAGAATGAAGTAGGGTGGGACCCAGAGCATCTATTCTGAAAACAATACACGTACTATTACATACATAATAAATACATGCACCAAACACTTACGGGTATTGTATTAATTGTGATTTTTTGATAGGAAGGTATAATGGTAACATATAAAGCTGCATACTTCATCTATTGTAAAAATAAGTGAATTTTATTAAAAAGTAGACAAAGATTCTCTTTACTATCAATTGAAGGTTGAAACTTATGAGGCGCCTTAAAATATATAGCTCGTACATTGATGCATGTAGCGAAATTAGGTTGATGTGTAGCACCATCCGAATAAACAGCCGCTGATGGAAAGCCGTTAAAGTTCAATGTGTCTCGGAGATCACAAATAATCAATGTTCACCTCTAAAGGTTAGAGATGACCATCATTTTTCTAGCAGCGTTGCTGGGATACAAATCGGCGTTTAATGCCATTTGTTGGAGAGATGCACGCCTCACAGATAAAGAGAAAAATCCCATGCGGTTTGGATTCCATCAAATACAACACATCAAATACAACCCGCACATCCGATGCAAGTCAAGCATCAGATACAAGCCGTGCAACAAATACAAGCCGCACATCCGATGCAAGTCAAGCATCAGATACAAGCCGTGCAACAAATACAAGCCGCACATCCGATGCAAGTCAAGCATCAGATACAAGCCGTGCAACAAATACAAGCCACACATCCGATGCAAGTCAAGCATCAGATACAAGCCGTGCAACAAATACAAGCCGCACATCCGATGCAAGTCAAGCATCAGATACAAGCCGTGCAACAAATACAAGCCGCACATCCGATGCAAGTCAAGCATCAGATACA
>SDVV010042711.1:0-10316 GCA_016164225.1 Gammarus roeselii
TAGACAACTGCTCATTATGTACTGTGCATATGGAAACATCCCAAGCCGTCCCTATAGAACGAGCGTTCATGATTAAGCTATCCTGACTTGCCGCTCTGCTGTACCCTACATAGAGGCTCGACTGTACCCTATATAGAGGCTCGGCTGTACCCTACGTAGAGGCTCGGCTGTACCCTACGTAGAGGGTCGGCTGTACCCTACGTAGAGGGTCGGCTGTACCCTACGTAGAGGGTTGATCAACAAATTCGGCGGAGAAACAGAATAACATGAAGCTCATATACAACCCTTACTTGGGTGGGGCTTGTATTAAATAATGCTACTTGGTCAAAAGAAACAGTTTCTATTGGGTATTTTGAGTCAAATTAACAACAATGTCTCATTTTGTGGCTTACGCTTGCCGATGCATATTTCGCACTGGGATTGAGGCTCTCCAATACAAGACTGCCCTCTCAGTATTGGAATGACTCGTTCATGCGTAACACAAATAATCAATAGAAATATACGTCTTTTTCCCGTCAAATAATTATTTATCTTTTCAAAGCCGACGCGGATCAACTGACAGCGCCGGTCGTATCTAAAAAGCGGTCCTCCAACATTCCCTGGAGGTTGTGGTCCCGGCTTTGCTGCTAACTCCATTTCTATGGAACTGCGACCATCAGAATAAGAACCAACAAGGGACAAATTCTTTTGAAGTGTTCATCATTACAACGGCGCCAGAATTACCTTCATTCTCAGGTAGTTCAGAGGCCACCTCAGATTAAAACAAAAAACTAGTTGGTAACCCGCTGCGTGTTTTTTTTTGTCCTTTTTCTCTCTTGTCCTTTTATTTGCGAGTGGAGTTGGGAGCACAAAACTTGTTTAGGGCTCCTGGACCAGGTAGTCTAGATGGTGTTGCCATGCGATATTGGGGAAGCTGGCTCCAGTCTGCACAGATGGTGACAGCCGGCTTAGAGCTGGCTCCAACCGTCTCGGTCGCCGAGCCCTGCTCTAAAAGCGTACCTGTATAATCTAGGTAGTGAAGCCGCTACAGACGCCATGCATGTCTGGTAAAAAAAAAAGAGTTGTTTATCCATGTGTATTATCAATTTCTTTAAAGTATGCTGCTGTTTCAGTATTAATAGTACCTTTAGTAAAACAAGCAGTGAAAAATCACATGCAGAAGTTTTTATCTTAAGTTTAATGTCCTCTAACCCGCGTCAGCATTATACGCAGAAGTGGACGAGGTACCTCATCGTCTGCTTCCTCGTTCAGGCAAAATTCCAACGCTGCGTCGCAGACTTTAACGCGACTCTTGTCACTGTATGCACATTCGAACAAAATTAGCATTTTAAGAGAAGAACCCATCCAACAGCTTTGTTGAAACACAAATGCCGATCAAAAATGTCTAATCGAGTTGAATGAATAATTCAACAAGAATATTTTGTTTCTGTGTTATAGATGAACACTTAGCTAATTTTCCTTGCTATTGTACGTTCTTCCGTTCCACTTAATGTTATACGTTATCAATCTCATTACAACATGACGTTGTTCAGGATAACTTGCACAGACCTATTGGCCCAACAGAATATGTCATACGGCGATGAAAACTATAGATACTTATATTACGCCCGTTATTGCATTATGACAGTATCATTTCATGTGGCTACCAGCCCGGCCGTGCGCAGGGATGTTTTACATTTTTCAGCCCGGGCACACGCACAGCCCTTCCTTCATTCACCACTCAGACTCTCGAACTGGGATTGCAGGCCTTGTTTGAAAAAGCCCACATATTATGAGAGCTTATTTATGAACCTACGAAGTCAATAGCAATTCAAGCGCCTGGTCATGCCGTTGTACATGGTCTATTTAGGACGTCAGATGATACAACGCATGATTGAATTGAAAACAATGACTCGTATCCGCATCTACTGTATGCGTGGATAATGACTCATACCCGCATCTACTGTATGTGTGAAAAATGACTCGTATCTGCAGCTACTGTATGCGTGGACAATGACTCATACCCGCATCTACTGTATGTGTGAACAATGACTCGTATCCGCAGCCACTGTATGCGTGGACAATTACTCGTACCCGCAGTCACTGTAGACGGAAACAATTTTCCAACTACAGACTTCACAAAACGGGTTTAATTGAATTTCATTTTTTAAAATATATACTGAGACTGGGTGGCTCATTTCTAACTCGATCACTCATAAATTCAGAACAGGTGTTGACGTATTCGATCACTCATTAATTCAGAACAGGTGTTGACGTATTCGATCTCTCATTAATTCAGAACAGGGGTTGACGTATTCGATCACACATTAATTCAGAACAGGTGTTGGCATATTTACAGATCGAATTGCTTCCTAAAGCGTTTGATTTTGCAAGTAAGATGAAGCGATGAATACATAAAGATTTTCTTGCAACAAGCGAATAAACGAATATTTTTTTTACTAGATTTGTGACCCGGCATTCTATCGGCAAGGAATAAATGAATATGCAATTTGCACGATTTGATCCGTTTTTCTTCTGTCGAATGAAAATAGGTCTTAGTCAGGAATGTGTCGGGGCATCAATTATTGCTAGCAATCACAATCGTGTTTCTGTGAGTCGTGCTCAAAACGACAGAGTTAGGACAATATTGTCAAGCCGGATATGTTCACGAGGGAAAAAAGAAAGCTGGAAAAAATAAATTACATTTATTTGTGATCCAAGATTTATCTCTGACACACACAACAGATGGTGCTGCTCTGGCACACACAACAGACGGTGCTGCTCTGGCACACACACCAGATGGTGCTGTTTCGTTTTTAGTTGAAGAGGGAGCATTTAATTTGAGAACACGAGTTCTGTATCCTACGTAATATAAAACAGTGTATTTTGTTGAAGGTAGACAGCGTTGTTGATCTTCGTGTTGGTTTGCTTTTGGAGCCTCCTGAAAACCCAACCTATTACATCTTGAAGTCGTGAATGTTCATGTCATGATTAAAACCCGTAACGGGCACGGCAGATAATGTTAGCAGACACATGCATTAGAAGGTGCTCTCAGTTTCAAGTCACAATGGAGGGTATTATTAATAATAATAAATAATATTAATAATAAATATTTAATAAATTATCAATTCTTTCAATCGACATACAACGAACAAAAGGTAGAGTTGATCTGCTCTTCCCAAAGTTCATTAATTTTCTTGCTTGTCGCTGTGTCCTCCCGCACCAGTCGTGGAAAGCCAAACTTGCTCATTTCCGTCATGTAACCTTCTTGCATAAATTCCGCAACGACGATTGAAAAAAATTAAATGTACAGTCTCGTAAAAAGAATATAACAGATTTGATAACAGGTATAGCTTTTGTTAGGTGATATGAGACAGGTAATTGTGATGATACTAGATGCATCGCAGCAAGGATGTGTTCTAAGCCTCAATAATTTGAATGTGCGGAAGATTCCATGCATTTTAGGAGCTCAATGTAGAAACGCAATTTCTCCAAATTATCAAATTCTTGGCAATTCACTTGTATTATGACTGATTAATTTGGGTAGGATTGTTCCCAGGGATGGGAGAGGGCCTTGATTCCAGGAAACTATGAAATAATACATGGGGAAAATTTGAGGTCCATTGAATGCATAATGAAAAATTCGCCTCCTCCCTTGAGGAAATTTTGGCTACGCTCCTGAATGTGGGTAATTATTTTACAGCGTGCACACCACGATTCCCGAGTTGCATGTGTTCTACATTTTTATCATCAGTAGTGCACCGTTCAATTGTATTACTAGAAGGGAATTAATGATGTGCTTAAAAAGTTTGATGACAGAGCGTAAGTTTGATGACAAAGCGTAAGATCAAACCTTCATGAACAATTGATTAAAAGTTGCAGTTCTTATGGATTACTGAAATAGGTATAACCACGAGATGTATTCACACCTGTGTTACTCTTTACTGCTGTTCTGCACTCTACAGTAGGTATAAGTACTCTCAGTGAGATGGTCCTTCTTAATTTAGGGTATGGTTAAGTTGTACAGTTGCGCAACAAAACTTGTTACGTTTACATATTCACTGGAGAGTCATGATCAACGTTAGGTAGTTGATAACCAATAGGAACCTAGAGATTTAATTTGAGATCTTATTTCACACAACTGAGTTCACAAGCGTTACTGTATTTTGAATCACTAGCAAGTTTAAACGAAGATCAAGTATAAATGTTTGGATTATCGATAACAGTGAATATTAAATGTAAACTGAATTTGGTTTGCTGCTTTGTCTTTGCGGCAGTATTTTCTCTCGCTGAAGTTCATTTAAATGATTTTTCTTCATCTAAGGCAATACAAAATCAATGAACCGTATTTGCATTTGTCTTTCAGAAATCTCTTCAATGATCACATTGACTATTATTGATAAAAGATTGGTAACCAGAGATCAGTTGGTGGCATGAGATTACTGCAGTATACCTGCCAGTCTGATCGACATGGGTTTTCTCTGAGCTCACGAGAAGGGAGAAGTAAAAAACTTTATTTCTGGGAAAACCAAAGAATCCTCCCACATCAAACGTTCAATCATTATACGGAGCTAGACCTTTTGTTTTACATTTGTCGCTGGCGACTGCTTTCATATTTTGATTGAAAGAGCGGATCCTTTATCCAAGAATTAAGAGAGACTATGTCCTTGTTCAATATTCTTCGCTGGAGACAAGTGGTACGCTGGCTTCGCTCCTAAGGGCTCCCACCGCGGCCCTAAGTGATCGATTTTTTTCTGCTGCAATGTCCAACCTCTGCTGCTCTGGCTCGGTGGTACGACATATCGGTCATCAATTGACGAATGTTCTAGCAATCATTATAATTATTTATTTCATAATCTCATTTGATGTTTTTAGTTCATTGTAAATGTCGGTCGGGAATCTAGTCCATCATTTGAAGCTATAAGTTAGAATCTGAAGTTCGGTGAGAAGAAATCTAACATATGAAACATTTTGAAACACTTTATTACCACATCTGTTTCAACGTTTATATTACAAACAAACATCAACCGAGCAGAGTATGAACCTGATAACATGTTTAGTAAGATTTTTAACAAATATTTTACACAGAAACAGAATGGGACCCGGTGAAGCAAATATGCTTTGAGGGCAACCTACCTAGACCTAAACCAATCCTTACAGTTACCTAACTTCAGTGGTATGTTTGAAATTTTAGAAAAGTATTGAAAACCACATTAATATTGAAGAAAAAACAAAAAAAACATTGTTCACAGTGAACTTGATACGAAAAAGCTCAGACAACTGTTTTAATAATGTGAAACAAAATTTTGTTCGAGTTTGGATTTAAAAAGTAAAAAATGAAGTTGAAGATATGATTATATTTGGAATGGAAATCCACAATTTGACACTCATATAGATAATGGAGAATTGCGATTTGGCTTTACTAAACCTTGTTATATTGAATGACTCTCAATTTCTTGTTGAGCGCAAATGTACATCAGACTGATGCTGTAAATATTCCAGGAGATGCCTATCATGGTCAAGATGAACAGTTTTATACATATTGACAAGTATTTGGAAGCTATATAAATCCTAAATTTTAAGAATATTCATTGATTTGAAATAACTACTTGTGTGTCCTGTATAAGGGAGGTTATTTATGGCTCTACATGCTTTCTTTTGCATGACTTCCTTTGTACCTGTTACATTTTTATTGCTTGCAAACAAAGCTTCAATTCCATAGAAGAAATATGGTTGAACTAGTGAAAAAAAATATTTTGAGGACTTCTGGAGGGAGGAAATATTTCAACTCAACACGAAACCAATTCCTTTGCTTAGTTTCGATTAAATATAATCTACATGATTTTTGAATGTAAGATGACGGTCGAAATTGAATTGAATAGATTTGAGAAATTTGGAAGATTATTTATGAATATTAGAAACAATAGTGGCCATATGATTGAGCCTTGAGGGACCCCATTACTAATATTGAGAAGATTTTATTTACAGTAATTTGTTACAGTGTATTGTTGCCTATTGAAGAGGTATGATCGAAACCAATCCAATGGTAGTCCTCGTACTCCATAGAAGCGTAACTTGGATTGTAAAATAGTACGATCAACGCTATCAGATGCCTTCCGAAAGTCTAAAAATATGGATAGTACAACTTGATTTGAATCAAAATTTTGATACAAAAAATTCATTTGGTCTAATATTGCTTTCACTGTGGATTTTTTGCTCCGAACCCCCATTAACCACGATGAAGAATGTCTCGTTGTTCTAAATAATTATACAGTTGTTTGTACGCTATTTTTTCGAATATTTTTCTAACATCGGGAATATTGAAATAGGTCTATAATTACTGATATTCTTTACTTCGCAAGTTCTGGGAATTGGGATGACTCGAAATTTTAAGAGACTGAGGAAATATACCGTGATTCGAATGATCTATTTTTTATTGATGCTAAAACAGGAGACACAATATCACACACGAATTTAATAACTTCAACAGGTACAAAGTAAGAGACCTAATGTAATTCCCTACATCTTGTGGTGTTATAGCTTAAAAAAAAACGAATTAGGGGTAATCACCTTGCATGTAATGTAATTGATAAAAAGGGCTATCGTTACAAGATTCAGCAACTGACTTACCAATACCAACAAAAAACTCATTAAATACGTTGGCAACATCAACATCGTTTTCGTATCTAATGTCATTGTGCACAATAGTTTTAATAGCTATTTCTTCTTATTTGTGCCAGAAGAGCGGAGAATTTTATCAATCAGATTCCATGTTGCTTTCGTGGCAACTTTGAAGTTGTTAAATTTATCTCTGAAATTTTGTTTTTTAGAAATTCTTGTTTCATTTGTAACATAATTATTAAACATTTTAAACTCTCGTTCGGGGTATTTATTTTGCATGTTTAATATATATTTTGCTTCTCTTTTCTTGATATTTAATAAAAGAGCAGATGTGATCCATAGCTTATACTTAGATTTTTTGGACGTAGTTTTTGCTTTGATAAGACAGCAATTATTGTAAGTTGAGTATAGTATATCAGAAAAGTCTTTAATGGCATCATCAGGATTTTTATTATCCTTAATGTTTTGAAAATTATGATTACTCAAGTTAAATTGCAGTGCTTTCAAAGCCTCCTCGTTGATATTGCGGTACTTAGGGATTTATTTCCAAGATTTCCAACATGAGACTTATTAGTAAAACACTTCCTTTATATTAAAAAGACGGGCAGGTGATCCGAAATGTCTGACAGTATTATTCCAGAGAGGAACTCATTGTTGATTGCCGTGACCTGCAGAACCAATCGCGTGTAGCCACCCACAAACACTACCATCCTGAGACCGACAGTTACCGAAAACATTGGGCTATTTCTTCTTGGCACAACGGAGCACGTACATGATGGTGTTGCGAGTGACCGTCAGAGATTCGTTTACAAAAAAAAAAGATCATGCTTCTTCTCGTTACAAGCAGACATGAACTTACTCTTGACGTCGCGTCGCCACAGTTTAAAGATGACGCTGCGTTTGTCAGGGCCTCGATCACGTTGCTTGCCGATTCTGTGAGCCATACTGATGTCCTTCTCGGAAATGATGCCGCCGGCCTTTTCAGACCGTAATTTCCTTGCGAGCGCATTGCAGTCTGCGTCTGCTCTCACTTCGGGGATGTCACCAGAGAGGATAAGAGTGTCCTTCCTCTCATTGGCCTCTCATCCACTGATTCCTCCAGCAGGACCACCCGCTTCTTCAGCTCCTCCATAGACGATGTTAGGTCACTGATCTGCTGCTCTTTGTCTGCTAATTTGGCTTCTAAAGACGAGATGATGTTGGACATTAGGCACTCACAAATCAGTGTTCCCTCATTGGACAGTTTACTGGTGTCCATGGCTGGCAGGCCAGCAATAGCAACAGTGGGTGTCTATGGTGTCCGTAGATCAGCATTTCTCCCTCGCGACCCCATATTGTGAACAGAGTGAAGCTTGAATATATAGTATCTTTGGAATAATGAAAAAAGAACATAGAAAAAATAGCACAAACAATATTGACGATAATACGCGTCACGTTTTCCTTCAATTCCAGAAGAGGAACAATTAATTTCCACTTTTATTAGTAGAAATGATAGGATAGCGAATTATAATTCACAGGCACTATTCAATTAAGCAGGCACAATTATCAAAATACGGCACACATGTGTGGGTGAGTATATAGTACGTATAATTGAAGCAGACATCAAACGAGTCCTCAATCAGGGGAAATATTGAAGGGTAACCTCGCTTGTCTCAAACGTGCTTACCTCTTCATCACTGTTATTTGTATACGCGCTCATGTGGGGAAGGGACATAATTTTTTTTTTATATGCGCGCTTGTCTGTAACTTACCCTTTAAATTGTGGTCGTGTATTCCACGCTTGATTTGTCTTCACGTTCGTTCTTCTTACATTGACTACTATAACAGAGCAGACAATGTAAGAAAAGTCAGGAATTATGTAACTTTAATAATGAAAACAAATAAAATCATAGTACGAGGATCGTGATTATTGCTACTTATGAAAGAGTTTACAAAAGGGATTAGCACAAGCAAATGAATCAATACATTCTATGATATTAGACAAAATACCTATTTGAAAATATTGGCATATTCTCTGGAAACATGGAATGTATGGATTTCTTTTGAAATTGTCAATTCCAAAAGTTCGTTCATTTTCTTGCTTGTCGCTGTGTCCTCCCGCACCAGTTGTGAAAAGCCAAACTTGCTCATTTCCGTCATGTTGTCTGAGGTTTGTGACCTCCCGAAGAACGTACACGATTGTGCTTCAAGTAGCAGCATAGGACTTGTTACCAAGAGAAACGGAGGCGTCTGTTTCCTACAAACTATCATGATCAGGGCTTTATTTCTTGGAAATATATTGGCAAGATGATGCTTCGTTTGTCTTGACCGGGCTCTGGTTTCTTACAAATTCTCTAAACTTCTGAGATAACCTCCCAGGGAACAGAAATGTCTGTCTGCTCAGTTAACAGCTTCCTGAAAATGTTGTTACAGCAATTTTCTAAGGGCTGTTACTTCTTTGATAATGCCAGACACAACTAGAGTTTTTAACAACTAGAGTGTTTAGCCTCTTAAATGCCTGGTTAGCATCCACGATCTCCTCTATTTGTTCCACTCATTATTCTATCTCTCTTAGAAAATTGCATGACAACTTATTAAACTGTCTTTCTAATTTAAATTTTATTTTAAATATCTAATGATAACTGAACATAACCACCTGTCTTTGGCAATAGATGACAATAGATGTTGGCAATCCAGTGTCTAATGGCTGCTGGTTGATTGGCGTGCCATTATTCACTGGCAGAAATCTGTGCGGCGACATGTCGACAAGAGATTGTTGTGCTTATCGATTAAATGTGTTCAATAAAACTGTTGAAGCAGATTAGGCCGCGTCCTAAGCACACACAAGCGTTGGCGCTTGCCAAAGAAAGGGTTGCAGGATGGTTTGGCTACCTACACACATTAATCTAAGGATTATGTCGTCATAAATAGGATTTATTACACCGCTCATATCATAACGGAGTATTCAGGGGATGACACGATAAAATGTTGGCACTGGATCTGGATAGAGGCCACTGATGAGTATATATTGTTTTGGGAGTTCAGAGTTGTACAACCTTTGTTATTAACTTTATTTTAAAGGTTGTTAAAATGCGGTAAAGGTAGAACAAGGTTGAATGATAACAAGATATTCTTATTATATTATTTTGAGTTATGAACATAGTAACATGTCAGCAGGGTACTTCACAAACAAGCATGAATAATGATTGTGATAAGGTGGATATTACGTACAATAAATTGAGTGAAGTTCAATTAGAAAAGCGCAGTGAACAGAAAACATAACAGAGAGAACATAACAAACAGAATCGAACACAACAGAACAGAACAAGTGTTAAGTGTAGATATCCCACCCTCCTCCCGAGCTGTTCCGTTCCGAAGTGTAATGTCCCAATCACTTCATACACGCGTAGCTTAAACTCTTAAAAAAAAAACTGGCCTAAACTGAAATAGAGGCACGAACTCTCCAATGAGGGGCATGTCTCCCTTGGCTGCTTGTACTTCATTGGCATACAAGTACTGTAAATTCAACCGTTAACTAAATTATAGACTCCTTCCCTAATTCGTTACAACTGCAAGGTTCCATGGGCTATGAGAGTGAAACACGGTCAAGTAATCTAATATGGGGGCAAACTGCCGTTTGCTAAAAGAAACAGTTTGGAGGGTGATAGGAAATACGCCAAGAAAAGGTTTCCCACCGTGTAACCTAAGCTAGGGTTGACACACCTACACTGTTTCTC
>SDVV010042712.1:0-10316 GCA_016164225.1 Gammarus roeselii
GTAGGAGCCCTTCTGAGGATGTGGGCTGAGGAAGGAGGAAACAAAGGATTGATGAACGAAAGGACAGCGGAAACACTGTAGACTTTGAAAGGTAAGCGACGACAACATTTGAGTTATAATAATGTCATTTAAACAGAGTTCCTCAATTTGAGTTAACAGTGTAATGGTTCAAAGATATTTACCATCAACAATCCTGCTTCATTAATGACGCTTAAATCAGATAATAGAATTTTTAATCCAAAACTATATCTAATAAATGTACGCAGCGCCAGGTGTGTATTTCCGTATTCGTTGTGATTGTTTTTTGAGAAGCAGACAAATTGAAAATATTAATTAGAACAGAAGATCGGTTAATTCTTCTTTGCTCAAAGATCGATCGACATTGAACGGGTTTGCTGTGTTGGCAGCATTGCGTTTGCGGCTAAAGTTGTAAGTCCGTCGAGGTAAAGTAGTGTTGTTGTGTAAGTATTGTTGGAATGTCAAATATAACACAAGTGTGAGTCCGTTACGTGAGACGTTATGAAAGCCAGCTGTTTAAATTAGATCGACGAGGAGCTCAAAAAAACGATTGATGAAGTGAGAAATTCTCAGACGCTCACAAGTAATTGAGGAAACGTAATTAAGATATAAATTATGAAGCCAGAAGTATTGGATTGTCCATGTACGATGTGTTATTTTGTGTAAACAGCAATCCATATTTTGCAAAAAACATGGCCCCAGTTATGATCTGTTTAAAAATTTCATAATAAACAGCCGCTGAAGGCAAACAAAATAATGTAAATTGGTGTATGGTTGTGTCAACACATCTATATCGAATGTATTTCATTTCGTGAAGTCTTTTTATAAAAAAAATAATTGTATTATTTCATGTCATGCCAATCTTGCACAAACAATGGAAAAGTAAACGTAATATTGTCACCAAACACCGTAGATTTGTTCTGTTGAGTCCCCTACTCAACATCAAACTGTGGATGAAGAAAATAGCTTTGATAATATATAATTTTTGAGATATCGGTGGTGTAGGACTAGTAATACTATGACTTCCATCCACTTGAAATTACCTCCCCGAATTTGCTGTACATCACATGATTTTCACTGTCTTGACTTTTGAAAAATATTGTAAACCATTCATGAAAACAATGATGAATGAACGATTCTCTCATTCATCAGGTTATGCCTACAATCAAACCCTTTTACAATAAAAGTTAAACATTCTCGACTTATTAATGAAAAAAAACAATCCATAAGTATCTGTCGCGTTCAATAATCGTTTATAATAGGTCTATTTCGTTATAAATAGTGTTCCCTTTCCCAATAGCTTTTATCATAAGAATTTTCACACACATGTAACTTCTTATATTTGACTCAAATCGATTTAATGAACAACAGATCGAATGATGATCATGTGCACACAAGAAATGTAACAATAATTTCCAATCATGAAATTTTCATTCAAGGCAGCCAGCGATCGTGATTTGTTCTGAGGCTAAATATTGAGATTCTTGCATTGCTGTTCCTAGACTGCTTCTTGGTAGGTTTTATTTCAGAATGGTACTTGCGTGAGTTAAATATAAACAATAAATTCTGATTTAAATAAATATTTTTACAAATTAGTCCTGGCAAAGAACAAGGATCCTTACCTAATCAGGACAGGGACTGGACCTTTCAAGACCTTTGTGGGCCTCAAAGCGATCAGCTTTTCAATGTTTTGCTCGTACGTACACGGTTGCTATGAACCAATAGACCTGAATCCATTTGAACAACCCTCGCCGTGATGGAACAACCAAGGTTGCCTTGCTGCACTCCAAGCAGATCTTGAGACGTAAAGGAGCATGTATAGTCCAGAGTCTTGCATGAGTGAATGAAATGATTAGAATTTATGTTTGCAGCATCGGGTTTTCGCGTTCGGTTTAAAGCATCGCGTTAATACTTTTTGTCACTGAAAATTGTAACTGAAATGATGCTGTGTTTGGCAACAGAGCGTTCGTGATACAATCATTATTCGTTGTACGGAGGTCATTTTGAGTTTGTGTCGTCCGAGTCCATTGGAATTACGATCCCCTCGATCATTGTAGTCGTTTGAGATTATCTGGCCCAAAAATGCAAACATTTTCACAATTCCTGGAATCAAACTCTCAAAGCAAACATAGGGCTTGAGTTAAAATGTTTCTGATGCAGTAGGATTTGTGACTTTTTTAGAAGATGATTTCTCTTGCTGCGCCACAGTTTGAACCAGCGCCAGCAAGGACTACTATATATCATTATAGTTGCATACCAGATTCCCATTTGCTTTTGTGAGTTGTTTCTCCTCTGGATTGAAAGATCGAATAATTTAAGGCCGCATTAAATGCCAATAAACCATCTCAATAACTGGTCAACTTTCAACAAAGTAACTGAAGCCTGCACAAAGAGAGAGCAGAAATTGACGTTAGTGAAGGCTGAATGCAGTTATGAGGTTATATTTAATTGTTTTGTTTAACAAAATGCAATGGAACCTTGAAGTTTCGATTTTCAAAATTTGTAGACGCACAACTGAAGCAATCCTTTTTCTGAAAACAATGATGCTGGATTCAAATTAAATGTATGAACAAAAAATTACATCGAAAATGTACTTCAGAGTTATTAATTTAAAAAAAATATGCATTCTATATACATCACAAATAATTCATGAAAATTGGTCATTGTTTGATAAAAAAAACTAGTTTACGATCATTTCTCAATGCTTGTTGGACAAAGAGGAGGTTAACATTTATTGGTCGGTGAAGTAACCACACGATAAATGATCCGTGTATAACTGTATGTGATGTTAGGGAGATGCATGTGAAAAGTTATTTATTGACGTTTGAAGTGAGTAAGCTCTTTATTATTATTATTATTTTTTTTTTGGTGGGGGGGGGTAAATCTTTCACGATACAACATTATCTGCCATCTTACTCATAAATATTGGTGACAGGCTTATCATCCCGACCTGGTGAATAGTCCACAAATGATCCATTTTAGAACGCAAAATTTGAAAGTTTCAGAACGAAATATTCTCTTTAAAACATACCCAAATTGGTACTTATAAATAATGACCCAAATTGGTACGTGTAAATAATGACCCAAATTGATCATATAAATAATGACGTCAGATTGTCAGATTTTCATATCAATTCTACAATCATGTTTTGTGCCCTTACAATATGATTGCAGCCTCTCTGTAAGGTCTTAGGGATGCAGTTCAAATTAATCTAGCAGCTTTATCATCCGCGATTGGAAGTAACTTCCTACTCTTACGGGCACTTCAACAATCCCTAGGACGGACGCAAAGACTCTAATGGTTCAAATGCCAAGAGAGTTTAACACGTGAGAGGGACATCAAAGGTTTTCTCGGGCTTATAGATTGTCGGATTGTACCCTGGTTGCCCAGGCCACGATTAGGAAAAGACTCCTTGAAGGAATGCTTCTCACCAGCCGAAAAATGGTCGCTTGCAAGTGGAATAAATGGCGGATTTGCCAGTGGCGGTTATACTAGTGGCTGCACTGCGTGATGGATGCTATGATTGTGGCGCAAACACGCGTGGGCTGAAACATTGTTTAACGCAAAAGCACGTGTGCTGAAAGATTTTTAGTGGTTATAACACGTGTCCGGCGATGAAAGTAAGCTGAAGTGAGGTGGCGATAGTGCGCATGTGCGGAAATAATTTTAGTGCAAACGCTGCGCTCTCCTGTAAACAGCCTTGCTACTGGGCGGTAACTCGCACTGATGTTATTACGTGAGTTTATTATTGATAGTCGTGTCACGTCCATGACAACTTCGTGACATCTTTTAAATGATAGTTCAAGTCATTGAAGATGGCATGACCCGCTTTAGTGCATCATCGAAATAAAATTCGTAGGCGCAGGCCAGCTCGACAGCCATTGTTGCCATCTTGTGGTCGCCATTAGGGTCATGAACTTATCGTCTGTAAAATCAAGCAGACGTTATCCGGTAGCAGTGCATTCGTCTGTTTCCCAATCAATGTCATGGATATTGAAGTCTACAAGCACAATACTGCGTTGTTCTTTGACGACATCGACGAGGATGTTGTAAAGATCGATATCATCTGCAACCTTGCTTTTTGGGGGATGAAAGACGAGAATGATTTTACATTTTACATGTTTCCCGACTACTTGGATTGATACCCTTTCGTGTCTGCTGCTTGGAATAGTTACTTCTAATATCTGCAGTGTGTTTTTCACGAGAAACAGCACTCCTCTGACCTCTCGGTCTTGTCTGTCTTTGTGAAATAGTGAGTAACCGGGGAGGGTAAATTTGACTATATAATACCTACTGCTCAATTTCATCCACGATTCCGTGATTGTTAGTACGTCGATACTTTCATTCATTGCAGGAATACCCAATTCTTCGATTTTGTCTCAGAGACTTCTAGCGTTCACAAAGTAACATTTGAGAGTACCGTTAGTCACATTAACTCGTTTTTTTTACTTATCTTGCTTCTACTCTGAGGCCTTGTTTCGGAGCCAAGACTTTCGTGTTCGTTTACACTGTTTGTACTAGCGGAGTGGTGACTACTGCCTCTAACTCAGACTGGATTGGCGACAAGAACTTTTTTGCTAGGACCTGCGATGATGTTTTGATGTCCTCTTCTTTTGGTTGTGTATCTAGTGTTGGCACGGGTGGTGGACGTTGGGTCATTCCGTCGGGCACGGCTATCGGAGTTGTGGGTTGGATATCGAGTACGTTTTTTGGTTTATTTTCGGTGGCAAGAATAGCAACGATGTTTTAAATTATGTTTTCAAGGGTATCAAGTCCATACGTGTTTAAGTGGGCCTTGTTGGTGATTCTGTTGAAGTTATAGTACTTTGGGTCAATCATCGTATCGCAGTGATCAGAGAATGGGATTTTCTGAGCTATACAGGAAAGTTGCTAGGCGATTGTTAAGTGAAATCATCTTGCTTAACTTGTTTCTACTTTGGTTCGGATCGGGTAGGTTTCCAGTAACATGGATGTTCGCGTCCGAACTTTTGATATTGCTTAGCATGATTTCGTCTCATTGATTTGTTTGCTTTCCTCCGCCGATTGTTTGTTTTCCTCTGCCTGTTGACATAATTTGCAGAGTGCTGTCTTGCTTCCCCATATGCGGGACTGCTGCGTAGATTTCTGGCAGAGCTAGAAGAACTACCGCAAGTCATCAGTTCGGTGGCGTACGATTGATGGCATATGCCACATGCTAGCTTAATCTGAACCATCTTGTGCTGGTAAAGAGATTGCCGGATGGAAAATGGACCTTTTGCTTGAGTTCTGTTTACGTGATCTCTTGTAGACAGCCGATATGATTGCAATAACTATAATTAAATGAAGGATGTGACGATTATATCGACGATTCGAAATCGGAACTAGAACGAAATTAATACAATTGCAAGTCAGATGCACGTTATCGTCGGTTGTGCGTTAGTGCAAAATTACTTCCTTGTGCTAGGCTGAGTGTAATGCAAATCCAGACTATTTCATAGCTGCTTCCTTGTTTTTTTATTGTTGTACGAATAATTGCATGATTCTGGACACCAACCTTGCACCAGACATGACCGGCGGAGTGTCAGAAGATGATGGAGAAATCAATTAAATTTAAGTAAATGGAGTGGTATGAAATCATAGCATAATTCTAAGCTGCAAGATGTAAAGTGTCACTACCGAGCATCTCATAGTTACGATGTGCTTTTTCATTATGAGCGTGAACCCCCTACAATAATTATTATGAGTACGTACCTCCTACAATAAGAGTATGAATCACCTACAATATACCATTCACGGTACAATGCAATGATTCTACCTAATACAAGTTACTTATGGCTACGTTTCAGAGAACCGGCTACATTTGACAATGCTGGAAATCGGAATACCAATATTATCTTGGTATAGAACACTGTTTTAGACAGACAGGTAACACATGCACAGCTAAAGTATAAGATACACGAACTAGAATGGCATCCTAACGAAGTGGTGAGCAACACTCATTAGTGAATGAACGTGGTAGGTGGCCTCTCAGCCCTTTGCGGTGGAGATCCTTCATAATGCCGTATTCCCAGGTAATATCGTATGCTTTTCCGGTGTCGAAAAATAAAGAAACCACATTTTCCACTCGGCCAATGCCAGTTCAATGTCAGTTTCCAGTCTCACAAGGTGGTCCGCCGTAGAGTGGCGCTTGCGGCCGCCACACTGGATGCTGTGGAGCACTGCGTGCATATCAAGGACTTCGACAAGGAGCGAGTTCCCAAAGTTTTACAGAGGACGCTGGTAAGAGCAATGAGGGAAGTTATGTGGGTCACCGTAGAATTTCCCGGGTTTGGGTATTGGGATAATTACAGATTCCCGCCATTGATCGGGAAGAATGAGTTCGAATTCATTGTGTCTACCCTTTCAATAAGTTCTCACTGGCGCTATCTGGGAGATCCTTGATCATGTTGATGTGCACCCGGTCCGGCCCGGGCTTAAGTTTCACGTATATGGTCTACGGCGCACTGTAGCTCGTAAATGGAGAAATGTTTGTTGAAGGCCTCTTCGTTTCTAGTAGTAAAATCAAGACGTTCACTCTCTCGCAAGTTTTTACCCGTTGGAAAGCAGCCGTGAAGTTTGTTGATTACGATATCTAGCTAAAAGTCTGAGCTAGTTTATTTGCGATTTCCGCGTGGGAAGAATAAATTTTGCCGCCATCTGAAAGAATGTGGACAGGTCACTCAGTTTTCCTGGATACGTCGGATTTTATTGACCAACCGAGTCCAGCTTTCTCGTTTCTTCTCCACTCGAAGTTTTCGAAATACAGCAGATGCTCTTTTCCACGCTACTCGGTTCAGCCTTTCACGCCTTTCTCTTGCTTCTTGCACCTCTCGGCACAACCATGGTTTTGGGAAGAAGGCTGCAGGTGCATACTGGGGAATGCTTGCCCCAGCAGCAGCTTGAAACTTTTCGTATAGTTGGATGACGAGGTCGTGTTCCGAAATGTCGCTACACGCGATGTGTGCCGAGTATTCCTCCCAGCTGGCTCTCCGGTAGTCGAATCGAAGATCTTGTGAGGCAGGGTTTCTTGGTTGGTTGGTGAGAAGCGATATGATGACTGGGTCATGGTCGCTATTATGTGTTGGAGGTAGAACTCCCCAAACGAGTTGGGTGTCAGAATGGGGAAGCATAAGGATAAGTCGATTACAGTTTCATATATGGGGGTGATTCGGGTGGGTTGTCCGTCGTTGAGAAGGACCAGGTTGTGAGTGTTTATGGTGTTAGCCATTATCCCTCTTCTGGGGTCTGTTCTCACGCATCCCCATGTTTCATGGTAGCTGTTGAAGTCTCCAAGGACGAGTATTGGCGAGGGCAGTTTGTTTAGTGATTCGATCATTAGTGCTTCCAAGAGGTCATGGCCTCTTGACGAGTTGATGGATACCACTGTTATTCTTCTTGCGACGCATATCTTTACAGCGATAGCTTGGAGTTCCATCCTCTGGGGAAGAGGGGGTGAGGTACGCTTTGGTGGATCATAAGTGCCACTTCGCCCTGAGCAGTCATGTTGGTGTGTCCTTCGCGGCAGTGTATGATATATTGGGGTATCTCTTGGAGGCCTGTCGAAAAGGTTTGTCGGCTCGGCAAAGCTGTCCCGTGCCGACCATTGAGTGTATTTTTTTCGATTACAGAGGAATATCGGACATTAACAGACAGATACGGCGATTTTTTCGAAGAAAATTGCTTATTGGGTTATTTGAATAGGCGCTGCAAACTGAACACTAATTTTCCATTGTCTCCCGAATGAGAGGTGGACAAACTCACAGAAATATCGCAATCCAACAGATGATACACAATACTACATTGTCTGCCAGAGCTCTTCTGAGAACAACATTTACTACATAACTATTGTAAGCCTTAACTTACAAGTAAAAGAAACGTATAATGAGCATTTACATCGTGCCTAGCTGATGATATTGTAGAAGGATATTGTAGAAGGATATTGTAGAAGGATATTGTAGAAGGATATTATCTAATTATGCAATAAGCAAGACGAAAGAGAACGGGGCATTGAGTTCTTCATCTAACCAAAAATAGGTTGGGTGAACTCATATTAACTAAGCTTGCGTTTATACAGTTTACATTCGGCGAAAAAATAGTGTGAGAGTCGAGAATGGCCGGCATGTAGTTATACATGACAATAAAAGAGAAGCATAGCCGAGTCCATGAACATAAAGATGATGTTTCAACAGTTCGAAAACGATAATCTACTAAGAAATCTACCACAAACTGAGTACCTGATTTATGAAAACTTACTGTCAATTCGACAGTATATATGTAATAAAAAACAATTCCTGTGTTTCCCGACCCCTTCCCCTGTCCTGCTGCTCCCGCTACCACCCTGTATATTTGGTCATGTTTCATTCGTTATTCCATGGGCTCGCTATGTCTCTTCTCCTAATTGAGGTTGACATTCAAAGGGCGTTTGTGCCAATATCAGAGATGGGGACGTTGAATGGAATTAAACGAGTGATCAATTTTCCCCCTGACTTTGTTCAGCTGACTCCAGAGAAGTCGCCCAACACGATTCACGTTGCAGAAATGGATTTATTCATTATTTTGAAGGCTCTCCTTAAACATTGAGATATCTCTTTACTATGAAGAAAGTAGGGTCTGTATTGCAACATTATTGAATACAAAAAGCTTGCCAATTTAGAAACCAAATCATTCGGGCGCGATTAACAAAACATTAATCAACTAAAATCATTTCTGTTTGAAGTGAAATCTTGCATGGAAGTCTGTATCTATCCTTTTTTAATGTAATTTTTAATTCCAAGCTTGAAAGCTTGTCTAAGTCCCTATCGGCGCTGCTGAAATATTTGACCAGAAAGTTCCATAGTAACTGTCCCTCAGTTAAGGCACGGACGACCTAATGGAGACCGTTCCCGCTGTCATCTTGGCCGCTGAATTTACATGGTTTTAATAAATACCGTTAAGCTGTTTCGAATTTAGACGCTAGAACCTTCCGGACCATCGTCAGTAAAATACTGTTATAATATGAGGATAACTGAATATGTTACGGTTGTTTTTATCCCTTGAACAGTAATTTCTGTAATACATCATTATCTGTTGAAGTCACGTCTAAGCAACGCAGGGACCACTTTGTCGTGTAGTCGCCGGGAAAACACTGAAGTGGAAGTGGTTGAATAGACCGCTGATGTCGTGTTGTCGTGTAGTCGCAGGGAAAACACTGAAGTGGAAGTGGTTGAATAGACCGCTAATGGAAAAACCAAATCGGTCACTTTTGTTATCATTGAATGACGCTTACGAGGCATGGCCACGATTGTAAAAAATGCAAATAGGGTCTGGATATTCTATTATTTCTACCGGTCTTTTAATGTCTATTTGTTGGCTGTTTCATAATATGATATATTGTTGGACCCAATAAGTTTATTCTGTTTGAATTCAATCTTCTCCGGCTTAAGAAATAATTTTCAGGCTAAAAAAAAAAAAAAAAGTCCCAGAAATGAATGTCTTGTCGACTGAATTCATTGTACCTCGTCAAATACTTTTTTTCCGCGGTTAGACTGCTTCAACGTCGAAACAAAGTGTCATTAGAAACAGAGATCATATTCCATGCACCACTTACAGCAGAAGGGCTGTATAAATATATAAAAAATATCTGTGGTTTGATTGATCTTCGTATTCCAATTTTCAACGCGAACAATATCGGCAACTTTTATTTTCAGTGACCCGTTCGTGATGTTACTGCGGTGGTATGTTGCTTGCCTGAGTAGACAAATGAAATCTCTCCGTCCATGCAGTGGATTCTAATGGACCAAACAGCTCCCGAAACTCACAGTGCGTTCGGGCTGTCCATCTTCAGGCTGCTAGCCAAACACATATTGAATGGTAACAATTTCCTTACAAGGTCAAACATTGAAAGTTTATCTGAAATGTTTTCGAATTTTGTGTTGGTGTTAACAGCCAGAACAGCGTTAGTGGACCTGTTAGTGAAGGGACTCACGATCCCTTTCCGGGCCAGCAGAACTTCCATGATCAGCAAATATTTTTATAACAAACTTCCTTTCATTGCTTCATAAGTTAAGATAATACTTATTGATGAGAAATAATTACACCGAACATTTTAATGATAAAAGTTGGATCATTAGCTTACTTAATTTTGTTTGCATGTCATAAACGTCTGTTCAAGTTTTAATTCTCTTCAAGACTCTGAGTGAAGTTTGGTCGCTCGAATTCTTATGAAGGTAAGGTAACAGGCTCCTACGTTGATACCCGGGTTTCTCATATTGTAAGATATTTCAATTTCTCAATCTCTCTA
>SDVV010042713.1:0-10315 GCA_016164225.1 Gammarus roeselii
ATATCCGTCTTTCCGTCCACCCCTTCTGCCTGCTGAAACCGGTTCCGGTCCCGCCCGCCTGACTCTAGCCAACCCCCTCCCCACCGCTAATTATGCCCTATCTTATTCCATCTCATTTGCGTTTTCACAGACATAGTAACTACTTATGCCCGATCAATGTAAAAATTGCCGAATGCCTCTGACAAATCTATTTAAAATCCTGCATTGAAAGGCAGAACTCGGCAGATGCTTCGTTGGTCGTTGAACTTGGACCTTGCCCAAAAAAGTTTCATGAGAAAGCAAGTGGAGGAGACTAATTATCTGGCTAGCATCACGTGATGTTCCTTCTTCCGTTGGAGGTGCTTACTACCAAGAAAAGCTCCAACCCAGCCGTGACTTCCGACTCTCGCCGTTTATCCGTAATCCTGTCGTCTAACGTCGTTGTCATCAACAGGTGTGTTATGCTCATAAACTTTAAATTAATTATAGTCCTTCTCAATCGTGTTCTTCCGAACGACAGTGTAACCATACATGTATAGAAACATCGGATAGTGCGATTATTGGATCGTAGAAACATCCTCAGTAGTGACCGTGCATCAATTTCAGGCTTGGTGGATAGTCACCTAGGACTCAGTTGTGGTAATCGAGCTTATTTGCACAGGTTAGCAGAGTCCCGTTAAACATCGACTTCATATATCGGCACTAGTCTCGGGCCACACCTCGCCCCAGCATCACAGCAAAGCACGTTAAAGATACGCACCTTAACGTCAACCGCAGACTTATAGCACTGAAACGTGCCAAGGTGACGTACCGGCCAGCGCGTACTACGGCGCGTGTTTGGACTAGGTTACTCGAACATCTGGAAGCGACGCTCCGGACCCCATGAAGCTGAGCGTCGAACCCCCGGTTAAGCAACACTACTCAATATAGGTTACTATCCGTAGAATGGGTAAGAAGTGTGGAACTGTGCTGTGAAAGTAGCTGCTGGTAATCCTCCATGTATGACATTTATTTGAAGAGTGTCTGACACTTACGTTTTGATACATAACTAGCTTGTCACGAATCCAAGGTGTTAATAGTTAATATACTAGTGTCCCCGATTGATCTGCAGAGTTGTGTAACGGGTCATTGTCTGTAGACATAAATTTAAGTGAGCCCCGTAGGGCTGACTTGAGTAATACGCCAGGTTGTTATTCTATTTTTCATTTAACCAGTATTAATGTGTGCTCGTAAGGGTAGGGGCGCTTCGTTCCACACTAAAACCACGCACATTTAGCAATTTTACCAATAAAGTTTGGAAAGTCTTGGGCCTCTTGTCCCCTCTATTGTATTGCTTTTTGGAGGGAGAAATTTACAGTGGACGGGCTTCTAGCCCTCTCTTTTCTTCCTTCTTTTCGTATGTTACCTCATACGAAACCCCCTCATACGAAACCCGTATCCTTGGCCTGCGTAATTTTTAGCAACTCAACTCGGCACATGATGCCATGACCCGCAAGGCCCTGCCGCTTTGACGAAAGCCACCTCAAAGAGGTCGCTCACTTTTCACTGTGACTGATGATCTTGCTAAACCAGGCCCCTTTTCGATTGCCCGCCTTTCACAGCTCCCTCGGCCTGAACTGTGACCCCGATGGCCTTGCTAAGCTCCGCCCTTTTGCCGTTGGTCGCTTTTCAGAGGTCCCATCTCCAATACTCTCACCGTGATGACCTGTCCAGCCCCACCTCTTTGCTGCTGGCCGCCTAGCACAGGTCCTTGACCCTGCACTGTGACCACGCCAACCTGGTAAGCTTCTTCCCTTATGTCGTTGGCCGCTTCGCACAGATCTTTGACTTTGCACTATGGCCGTGATGATCTTGTGAGCTAATCTTCCATATGCCGTTGGCAGCCTAGCACAGGTACCTCCCCCCGCGCTGTAATCATGATAATCTGCTAAGACCATTTCTTACCCAGTTGACAGCCTTTCACAGGCCCCTCCCCCTGCACTGCAACTGCGATGACCTGCCAAGCCCCACCCCATGTCGTTGGTTGCCTCTCAAAGGTTCACCTTGCACTGTGACCGTGATGACCTTGCTAAGCCCCGCTCCTATGCCGTTGGCCGCCTCGCACAGGTACCGGCCTTGCGCCTGCTTGGTGACGGCGGCCAGCAGCAATGTGCCGTTGCTCAGTTGGTGGACGTTATGACGGTGACTCAGGAAGCTATTGTAACGGCCTCCTTCTTCGGGACCTGCGGTGGAGACAGAGGGAATGTTGGAACCTTTCTTATTAGGAGGGACGCTAGCGCCTACGAGAGGAGAAAGGACGCTAGAGTAAAATATCTGCGCTAATCTGTGCTATGCGTGTAATACTAGTTTACGTTTTGTTTAAATATGAACGAGGTTCAGGTTGTGAAATCTTACAGCATTTGAAAAGCATCTAAACCCTCTCTTTGTCCCATAACTCACTATTTTTCTCTCTACCCTGACTTCTTGCTCGGCCACTAGTCAAATTATCTTCTCATAAGCTTTGCTTTCCCCTCAATAGCCCCCTTACTTCCACACCAGTTCCTCACTAATTCCCCAGCCTCCGTACACCCTTTCCCCTCGAACTCTCCTTAGACGCTCTTGGCCCCCTTACCAGCCTCCTTGCGCCAGTTGACCCTTGGCTGCGGGAAGCCCCTCGCTGAGCAGGGCAGCGCCAGGTCCCTCCCCTGAGTGACCGTGACGTCAGAGGGCTCCACCTCCCACGCTGGGGGCACTGGAGAGTGGGGAAAGGATCAGAGCTGGGAGAGTGGGAGAAATTTGGGAGCTCGAGTATGTTGAAGGGGTAGGGGTGAGCGATAATGTTTTGATACACAGAATAAAAATATGAATTCTGCGGCTACAGGGTGTGGGAGGAGGGGGACGGGGATGAAGTATAAGTAGCGTAAGCTATGGGAGACTGGGTGTGAGGAAAGTTAGAGTGAAAACGTGTGTTTGAGGAAGGTGTGATTAGGGGTGCGTCAGTAAAGTGGGTGTGAGTAGGGTGAATGTGAGTGGGAAGGTGTGAGTCGGGGGGCTTGGGTTGGGAGGGCGTGAGTAGGGAGTGTGGGAGTAGGAAGGGTGTGAGTGGGGAGTGAGTGCGTAGGAAGAGAGTGAGTAGGGAGAATGTGAGTAGAGAGGGTGTGAGTAGAGAGGGTGTGAGTAGAGAGGGTGTGAGTAAGGAAGGTGTGAGTAGGAAGGGTGAGAGTGGGGAGGGTGAGAGTAGGGAGTGTGAGAGTAGGGAGGGTGAGAGTAGGGATGGGTGTGAGTAGGGAGGGTGTGAGTAGGGAGGGTGTGAGTAGGGAGGGTGTGAGTAGAGAGGGTGTGAGTGGGGAACGTGTGAGAAGGGAGGGTGTGAGAAGGGAGGGTGTAAGTTGGGAGAGTTTGCGTAGGGCGGGGGTGAGTAGGGATGGTGTGAGTAGGAAGGGTGGGAGTAGAGAGGGTGTGAGTTGGGAGGGAGTGAGTACGGAAAGTGTGAGTAGGAAGGGTGTGTGAAAGGGAGGGTGAGTATTGAGGGGGTGAGAAGGAAGGGTGTGAGACGGGAGGGTGTGAGTTGGGAGGGAGTGAGTAGGGAGGGTGTGAGTAGGGAGGGTGTGAGAAGGGAGGTTGTGAGTAAGGAGGTTGTGAGTAGGGAGGTTGTGAGTAAGGAGGTTGTGAGTAGGGAGGATGTGAGTAAGGAGGCTGTGAGTAGGGAGGTTGTAAGTATGGAAGATTGATTTGGAATGGTGAGAATCGTGGAAGTAGGAAGAGGAAAGGAAATGCTATTGTAAGTGGCTAGAGTGGGATTGGATGATGTGAGTGGGAAAAACGGATGAAGATAAGGAAGGGAGTAAGGAGAGATAATGGGTTCTTCAACGTCCTAATTTATATCATATGCGGATATTCATACTACCCAACACTTGAAGCACACTCATCTGAGATAAGTTATCCAACATGCTACACGTGGACAGAACAGTGTTTTATTACAGTGCTATATGGGAACAATGGTTGAAGCATCTCTCCTTGTGTCTCTCAGTGTCTCTAATTAGGCTGTAAAGGGGGAGTTGGAACAGGTCCTTGGTAATGCTATCATTGCCTCAGCAACCTTATTGCAGGCACGCTCGGCAGCTTGGCTGTAATTAGCTCGAAATGGATTGTAAAAGTTCTTCCTACTGCCTTTGTAAACACGGCCTATGCAGAACCTTTACCCTGGTTATACTCATTCGCCGTGAATGTTTTCTCACTCAAATTGAATGATTTTCGAGTCTAGTAACGAGAGAAAAAAATAGTCTAGTAAGCGTTTAACAACAACAATGGTCATTCCTTCTTGTGTAAAATGATGAACAACTTAAATCCACGTAATGGCATTTAGAACGGAGTCAACCTGGGTCGAGAGAATGGGTTGATAACATTTTATTCGAACAAAGATAGTGCGTTGTTTCATTGAAATATGTTTAGTTTGTAGAAGTGCACGAATGATATCCCCTACATGACACAAATCTGGACATGTACTGTGCAATGTGCCTGCAGCCCACACTACAGTAATGATGAGAACAAACGTGCCAACGAAGTCATATAGAAATCGAGGTAAGTATAACCGAATATTAGGTTTATGTGACTATCCAGTGCATTATGGTAGGTTGGTAAGTTGATCACATTTGAAATGCAAGATGGTTAGGCAATGCGCTAAAAACGTAGTATTTCACTTTCTCTTAAATTTCAGAACGATGATTGCATGTGAAAACATAAAATTCCAGTAATTGATGAAGATAATTTTGAATACTTCGTTGATAATATTGGTCAAAATTGGACTGTATAAATGTATTGTTTAGTTAGTGGTAAGATGGTCTTATCGGATTATCTTGCAATTAAAAATATGTCAGTAACCAGTCTGGACAGAGTCTTAAACAGCTCCATGCATTGCCGAACCTTTAAATCTATGTGCTGTGCAATGTGCCAAACAAAATTAGCCACTAAACAATAGAATAGGTGAACGCATCTGTCGTGTAAAGGGTTGTTGGTGCTGCGTGAAGAAGCGGATGTACTGCACGACTATTGGAGAACAGGAACCAATCATTAGTGCCGACACATTCAGGAAAAGAGAGTGCGATTGGTGCGTAAAGAAAGTCAAGCTCTGGTGCATTTGTAGGGGGAGCGAAGAAGGAGGCACTCCAAAGAAAAAGCTACGATGCAAACGGTGCAGTACGAAGTAGTGGGTAGGTAGCGTCGACGATCTGGTAGCTACCGGATACGGTGAGAGGCGCAGTGTGGGAAGCCACCCTCGCGGCGTTACCGATCTGACACGTGTAGTTGCCGGAATGCTCCTGGCTGAGTTGAGGAATCACCAACAAACTCGAGTATTCGTCGTACTGCCGAACATCTATGGGCAGCGTCACTCTTTGACCTCCACCGCTAACCAAAGAGTCGATCCCGTTACTTTGCAGGGACACCGGCAGGCCATCTTTCAGCCAAGTGATTGTGACGGGTAGGTCCCCTTCTTCTAACGAACAAGAAACTTGGATTCGGATGCCAGTCTCGGAATTGGACCGGAAGAAGAAAGGGGCCACCCTCGGGGGAACTGCGAGAAGGAGTAGAAGACCAGAAGGATGGATTAATGCAGGTAAGGGCAACTCACCATTGACGAGCACGGAAGCTGTCAGCTGGGCGTAAGCGGCCGCATTCTGGGCCGTGCACGTGTAGTTGCCAGCGTGTTTGCGGGTAATGTGAGCTATGCGCAAGTAACTGTTGAAGTCACCAAGTTTATTGATGGTCACGTCCGGCTCGAGTGCGAGGTTGTCCTTGGTCCACGTGAAGGTAAGAGGAAGGTCGCCCTCAGAGGCACCGCAAGTGAGGGTGAGTCGGGTCCCTTCGCGCAAGTGGTGGCTTGGGTGGAACGGGAGCAGCCGAGGAGGTACTGTGGATACGCTTTAGATATTACAACCCACGGTATATTTAAGGAGAAGGTAGCCGAAGTGGCAGAAGCCTAACGTTCCCAATGCACCTGATACGTCAGTAAAAGAGTTCTGACTCCTACGTTAGATTCTACCTTTTCCTTCTATGACGTAAGCAAGAGGAGGTCAGTCAGATAAAACCTGCTGCAGCTTCCGCCGCCTTAACCCTGCTGGTACATCTACAGAAAGTTAAACACGAGGAATCAGATGAAGTCGTCATAAATTTATTAGGTGAATTTATGAGCATGGTAGGATTATATCGTTGTCGGAGATAGTGTTTAGAATATGGTTAGATCATAAAGCTGTTGGAGATAGTGATCATGAGCATTTTATGATTATGATGTCGTCGGTGATAGTGAATAAGAGAATGGTATGATAATAATGAAGACTAAGATAGTAATAACAGCATGGTGTGATTACAGCGTTGTCGGAGAGGGTGATTAAGAGCAAGGTATTACAATAACGTTCAAAATATCCCAACCCATTCACTGCTCTAAAAATTTCCAGTAAGGTAGTGGATCCGTTTATTGGTAAGGTTTCTATATTAAATAAGTTCAATCATCCAAAACCATACTGATGCGAGAGAAGAAAATTTGGGAAACGGCACGCAATACGTATCTTTCCTTAAGTCAATACAAAACTCTTCAACATCATCCATCTCCTACATAGCCCCATGACGGTGACCACCAGACTGGAGGAAAGTCTCATTGCTTGTCACTAGCTCCCATCATCCATCTCCTACCGAGCACCATGACGGTGCCCGCCAGACTGGAGGAAAGTCTCATTGCTTGTCACTAGCTCCCATCATCCATCTCCTACCGAGCACCATGACTGTGCTCGCGAGACTGGAGGAAAGTCTCATTGCTTGTCACTAGCTCCCATCATCCATCTCCTACCGAGCACCATGACGGTGTCCGCCAGACTGGAGGAAAGTCTCTTTGCTTGTCACTAGCTCCCATCATCCATCTCCTACCGAGCACCCTGACGGTGACCACCAGGCTGGAGGAAAGTCTCTTTGCTTGTCACTAGCTCCCATTGTTCATCTCCTACCGAGCACCATGACGGTGACCGCCAGACTGGAGGAAAGTCTCATTGCTTGTCACTAGCTCCCATCATCCATCTCCTACCGAGAACCCTGACGGTGGCCGCCTGGCTGGATGAATGCCCTGTTCGATCCGCCGCGGTGCATGAGTACTGGCCGGCGTCGGTGGAGCTCTGCACATTCTGCACCACCAGCGACCCATTAGTGTGCACCACCTGCCGCCGGCTGATAGGCAGTGACTGGCCCTCTGTGGGGAGGCAGGCAGGAATGGATTAAGGCTGATCGTACTCAGGTCTAGGTCATGGAGAACTATATTTATTGTTTTGAAAAGCTCTTTTAGACCTTCTTGTTAAACAGAGGTGTTAAACTATGCGAGATACTGAAATATTAGTTTCAAATACCGTAGAGTAGTTGCACGTGATTTCTCCATTGAAAGCGCACCCAAATTACGTGTAAAAGACTCTACCTTATAGTCCTGAAGTTTGTATTCAGCAGTTCGAAGGTTGTGATACATCAAAAAGACTGAGTCATGTCGTATGTGCCAAACTTTGAGTTTGACATGTGGAAGGTATAAATTTATTACCTTTCCATGATAAATACCATAACCTGAAGGGTGATCATCTTCATTCTCCTGTCCATCCGTTATGTTGTGTTAGTTTTTTACTTCCCTTGTATGTTTATTCGAATAATATTGGACCCAATTGCATCGTATCGGTACTATTGGTATGCACTGCTTATGGATGTTAACAACTTCATAATATTGTTTGGAATGCGAATATTACTGATTTTGAAACAAGACACACATTATTCAAAGCAAAATAAATTATCAGATCTATACGTATTATGCGTATATTAAGTGACGGTACCCTCTCACACATACAGAATACAGTTATTTACCCCAAGGAGATTGACACAAACATTGTATGTGAATTGCTCCCACATACCAAGATAATAAACTACACCAAGACGTGCAGGCAGGGGGGTTTGGATACATCCGATTCAAAGCGCCCTCTGTGTGTTGAACCCAATGTTGGATACTAACTTCCGGATGTACTACATGCTGCGTGTATGCTGTTGAATTAAACACAAAATACTTGAAATGAAATAAAAAAATGTTTCCTGGATTCCGATCACACAAGGTAAGACTAACTCTGCTCATACCTTTCTCCCACGTTATGGAGTGTATGGGGTAGCCCCCCACGGGGCAGGTGAGTATCATCTGCTCCCCCGCCACCGCCGTCACCTCCCCCATCGGACGCACCACCGGCAGACCTAGGGAGAAGGCGATCAATTAAACACACTTTAAATACCCAAGGAGTATGGACTCGTACTACCGCTGACCACATGGCAACAACACGATGTAAACAAAGCCTGGTCACAAGCCTATAGCTACATACCAAGACATGTAATCTCCCACTAGGTGTCTGTTCATTTCTGCAACAGGCTCCAGTGGCGGAAGGTAATTATTCCTTCATGAATTAGTTGACCAACAAATTTTCAGACCTAGTCAGAAGATTCAATAATGTATTGAAGGTAGATATTTGTTTCTTAATTATGTAAAATCTTCGGTCAGTTTAGCTTGTGTGCAAAAATAAATTTGTTTCCGTAGGCACCCTGTAGTGAACCAAACTTCCTTCGCTTTCCACATTATCCTACATAAATTGACGGGAAGCCACCTTATCAGTGATACGGCTATTATTATTAATCTTGAAAACTTAAGTCCGGGACGACAGGTCCGTCATGCCAAAATGCGGTCACAGCTGAAACGTGACTATAAGTCAGACGGGATGCCAGAATGTGATCAAGAATTATTACTCCGAGGATAGACACAGACACGAGGATACGTCAGCACGAGGGCACTCTAGTGAACGAGCAGCTGTTTTCACAAGTACGAGCACTTTCCGCCGCCCTCATCGTACGAGTTCAGTTCGTTTCATTCCTGTTCGCCATTCTCTGTGTTTTTCCTTAACACCCTGCCAATAGGATACCCTGGCCACAAACAGCTGTCAGTGCACCTTAAAGAGCTGTCAGGGCAAACACAATGTGCTGTCAGTGCCAGTACAACGGGCACTCAGTGCCAGTACAACGGGCACTCAGTGCCAGCACATAGGGATGTCAGTGCTAGTACAGCGGGCTGGCAGTGCTATTTCATCGACTGTCAGTGACAGCAGAAGGGATGTCACTGTCAAAACAATGGGCGGACAGTTGCCAGCTCAAAGAGTGTCAGTGACAGCACAAGAGCTTCTAATAACTTCCTCTCGTTAACTATTCATGCCCAACTATTCATCGAATAGCGGTTCAACCTCTTCCTCACCCACTCCCTTCTTACTCATGATGTCTTTCCTTTGGATATCAAGGCTGTTCGCCCATTGATTCCATTGTTGATGTTCATCCCCCACTATATATGTTGAGTACCCCGCCACAAGTGTTCATATTCCCCCACACCAAACCCCTTCTGTTAATTTTCATCCTCACCCCATTCTTTGATACACCTTAGTATAAATGTTCAGGACGAAGCATCGCTGATAAACCTTCTTAATATTTACAGTGATGTTCAGCCCCCAACAAAACTTGTTAGCCTCAATTACCCATATCGACGTTTGATCCTCCATCGTAACTTGAGAAAATCCTTAACTCCCACATTGATGTTTAGCCCCACAATAACTTATTAACCTCTTTAACCTACATTCACGTTTTATCCTCGACCATAACTTGTCAACCTCTTTAACCCCCACATTGATGTTTAGCCCCACCTTTACTTGTTAACCTCATTAACCCACATTGACGTTTTATCGTCGACCAACCACCCTACCCCCCCCCCCCCCCCCCCCCCCCCCCCCCCCCGCATTGATGATGATCCCAACCACAACTTGTGAGCCGCCAAAACCCACATTGACGTTTGCACCCTCCCCCTCCACCATAACTTTTAACCTATTTAACCCCCCATTGATGTTGCCCTTCACCATGACCTATAAATTTAACGAACGCTACCATTAATGTTCAGCTCCCACGTTCCTTTTGAAACCCACAGTTCATCTTCAACCTCTTTACCTAACTTTTCACAATCTCCAACCACAGCAGTAATGTTCAGCTCTCCTCATCAGTGATGTCCCTTCACTATTGACCCCTCTTCCTACCGTGGATGTTCAGCTCTCCTCATCACTGACGTCCCTTCACTATTGACCCCTCTCCCTACCGTGGATGTTGAGCTCCCCTCACCACTGACGTTCCTTCACTATTGACACCTCTCCTTACCGTGGATGTTGAGCTCCCCTCACCACTGACGTTCCTTCACTATTGACACCTCTCTCTGCCGTGAATGTTGAGCTCCCCTCACCACTGACGTTCCTTCACTATTGACACCTCTCCT
>SDVV010042714.1:0-10315 GCA_016164225.1 Gammarus roeselii
AACACCAGCAACATGCTTGGTAACACTATGAGGGTACCATGCACCAATGTGGCGTGTTGGCAATATCCACAGTGCTGGTTAAATAGGTGCGATGAACACCCAGCAACATGCATGTTAACAATATGAGGGTACCATGCACCAATGTGGCGTGTTGGCAATATCCACAGTGCTGGTTAAATAGGTGCAATGAACACCAGCAACATGCTTGGTAACACTATGAGGGTACCATGCACCAACTAGAGCCTTTCCTATCCAATCTTTGTTCGATAGAGAAACGTCGAGTCAGGGGCGACATGATCGAAGTGTGGAAGATTATGAAGGGTGAGGAAAACGTCGACTTAGCAAGCGTTTTCATTCTGGATACGAATGGAGTGACTTGGAACAATGGATTCAAAATCGTTGGAAAACGTTTCACACTCGACATCAAGCGCAATTTCTTCACGTAAGAGTTGTCCAAGAATGGAACAAACTTCCAGCGGAGGTTGTAAACAGCAATACAGTCGAAACGTTCAAGTCGCGGCTCGATGAGTTCTACATAAATCGCCAATAAATAGCTAAACCGTTCCCTTGCTTGATGCTATGAAAACAGAAATGGCATATGAAGCTCTCCTAGATGTTCTACTTCAGAACTAATCTTCTTGCTATCAAGAGGCAACCTTGTTTGAGCCAATAGGCCTGCTGTCGTCTTCCTACACTTGTAAACACTTGTAATCACTTAACAACCTTTTTACCCCCTACTAAATCCCTGGTAGACTGACTGTGGTGGTCGTTTATAAATATATAACATTCTTTCTGAGGTAATCCCTGTATAGATAATACCCCGAACATTTGAATGAGCGCCTACAAGCCTTCTATAAACGAAGGCACACTGAGTACAGAAATAATTCAAAACAACCTACAATTGGCTTCGTAGGAAGCGCGTTAGAACCGAACAAATCTTTCACGACGAGTCATACGATGAAATGATGAATACACGGTGAACAATGCAGATTTTTTTCTCTTGCATTCCTATTGTTAACTTAGATAATTGTATACCACCATTTTCTAGAGCATCATTCCTAATTTAGATCATAATTAAAGGTGTCCTTGTTGTGTTTTTGAATCCGGAATATTCCTCATTAAGGTGGGAAGATTATCAAATAAAATCACTTTCATTTTGATTCCAATCTGGAATCTGGATCTGGATTACCTTAACGAGCATTGCAGAGTTAAAACGGCTTCGGCTTGGATACAGTTCGTCTAATTAATGTATATCCCATTATTTTAAAATAGACACTAAACACATGTATTGTTATTACGTGACAATTCTTCAGAAACATCATAGATCCATTGCCATCTCCCCCCCCCCTTCCCCCCCACCCCCGGGATGCGCGAGAGAGCGCCCCCTCCCATTGATCCCTCCTAAAGCTAGTTTACTTTCCCTCGGTACTTCCAGTTTATTGCAGGTATAAAATTGAGCAGTGCGCTGCCTTCAAAACAAACGGACTTCCGGGACATCCAGGATCAACTTTAGGACATCTTCAAAAGAAAATTTTGCCTTAAGAGGCAGTTAGTTGGAAAAATACAACAAAAATTTGGTATTGTTTGGGATGAAGTGATCACTGGTGTGTTTATGCAACCGTCCTGCTTGCATAAAATCCCGTAAATCCATCCGTGTAATCTGGATGTATTTGTGGATTTCCATGACACTACAGTCGAGTGGATGCAGCCTCCATCCAGTCCCGGGCGGGTGGGAATCCTTGTCGATACTTTATAGAAGCATCGCACTCGATCATAAAACTTTTACGAGGAGCGCTTCATGAGGGCTTCATTCAATTTTGCTCAACTATAAAGATTTCTACTAAATATTTCCATAATCTCGAAGTTATGAAACCAGAGCAGAAATGAAAGGGAAGTCCATATTCAAGTGGTCGTGAAGAATGCACCGTGGAGTGTGTTTGGATGTGTGGGGAGGGGAAGGGGGGAATCGTAGAACGTGATTTGAATGTTGACACATTTGCTCTGCTGGTCAGATTAATAAAACAAATCCTCCATTGTGTAAATTAGAGGAACCCAAGCCCCATCATGTGATGAATATTTTCGGGCTTATCAGTAATTCTTCTCCTACTGTATACACAATTTGCATGGGTTTCTACAGGTGTTAATATTTTTTGAGTCACAAACTAAACGAATTGTGGGAATGCAAATGAACAACTCTGCTTTATTCAGACAATTATTTGAAGTGAAATTTTATTCAATTCTAGTAAACAACCTTGTCGTCGGACATTACTAGGCATGTGATTTTTAGGGTAAATTAGCCAACACTCAAAAAATAACCATCAATCTGGTCATAATGACAATATGAATACCCTGAAATTTATTTCCAACCAATTTATCGACACGCGTGCTTCATCGTGTCCGTTCCAGTTATCGTCAGCAGCTTGCCTGTCTGTATTACTCAGTCCTCGTATCATCCACGCGTTGTTCCCTGACAGTGTCGATCAAGCATCGCCTCGCTAAACTCTTCAAGGGCTGAAATCGTAAAATTCCAATCAGGAGCACATTTCCAGTTGCTGTTGTCACTTTTTCGTTCTGGTTGGAGTTACGATGGGATACACTCGAGCTTCGTTTAAACTTTGCCTGCTATTTTCAAAGGAAATTTGCAAGGGCGCCGGGAATACGAGTCTGGGAATCGGAATAAAATCCAGAAGAATTGCAATATTAGGCAGATCTGCGTATCGATGCCGTTGGCACCTCTGGGAAGGCCACGATATGCTCACTGAATCAACTTGGCTTGGGTGAAATTTGCTGTGGAATAAATTTCACATATGCTGAGGTAGGCGACTAGAACCCTTGGGAGTAGGTTCCTTATCATTTCCTCATCCTTATCACCTCCTCTTGGGTCTCTTCCTTCTGAGAACATTGAAATAGATTAGGAAGGTTGACTAGAAAAAACGAATATCTGCGACCATCGTAGGGTCATGGTCGCTTTCCTGGCTTCATGCGCTCTGGAATACACATCCAAGTATGCCGGGAAGGATTATCCGCATAGCTTTTCAAATGGCCAAGACAATTTCTGTATGCAGATGAGAGCGGAGGCTGTTACTCAGAGCGGGCGGTGGCGTGTCCCTGTAAATGGAGCCGTACATCACGTTGACAGGAGACCGGACCCAACCGCTTTACAAAAAATAGAAAACAAAGCTTAATTTGAATTAGACTAGGAGGAAAGTTTTAAATTGTTACCAAGCCGCTTATGGTGTACTTATAAATCGCATTGGGACGTACTGCCTTCTAGCAAGCATGCATAGCAAATCTTAGTCATGACATGAAGAGAAATGTCTTCTAGGAGGCACCAACACATGAATCTTAGCCGGGCACTTCCGAGCATCTCATTTATAAATGGAAGATATAGAATTTTAGGTATTCACTTCTCATGGTTTTCATCTATAAATCCTTCATCCCAACAAAGCAATTTCTGGTTTATTTTATCAAGTTAGATTTTCTGATACAATGTTGTGGGAACTTTTGAATGCAAACGTGAAAGTGTAATTTCAAAAGCAATATCTAGAAACTGATCAAAGAAAATGTAAAAACTCTGCATAAGGTAATTCCTGGATCCGATTTTCATTTCAATGATATCAGCAACAGTGAATTGAAATACCTGCATTTATAGTGACCCTAGATCTGATATCTATCTTATTCAATGGAACTTGAGTATACATGATGTAAATGACCTCGTTGGTGATACTCATGGAGAGTTTTTTTACAATTACATTCGTTGGTAATCGACACTGGTTTCTTCATCGATGGTCATTTCCGCCCGTAATGAAAAATCTGTTATGTTGGTTGGTGACATCCAAGGTCGCATTTTCGCAGAAATCGCAGCCCTCCTAGAATGTGTGGTAGGAAACTAAATCGGTAAGTCAGTGGCACTCCTTACAAATTTTAAGGCAAGTTAACACAATTCTGTATAAAATCAGTCGACAACTGCGGCCCGGGGCGCCAGTGTGGTCTGTAATACTCATGAGGGTACCACAGAAATGTACTGCCAAGGGCCACACATAGAAACACTCTCTATTTGTCAGTTTGGCCCAAAAATTAATATTTTAAAGTTCTCGATTTGGATGATTGACATTATCAGGAGAAAAACGATCATCTTCTATAAATATACGAGAAACAAATTACACGGATGTACTATTACAGTCCATAAATATTTTCATTACAGTTGCTACAGGAGAAAATATGTTCTTGTACATAATTATGTGTGAAAATTATCCATATTGTTGCATATATTAAAATAAAGCATTTTTTCAAGCACTGATAAAATTATTTGAACAACTATTAATTATCTGCCGAAAAAAATACTTCATCAACAATGTAATAACTGAATTTGAAAAGCATAATAAAGGAGCATCTCTGATGATACTAATTTATTTTTTTACGTCTAGTATTATTAAATTGAAATCAATGTGTCCATATATTAGTACTATCTTCGACGCATGCGTCTCACTAATTAGTTCATGTACGTATGTACTATTCTTCGTAGCAGCGCCGTCTCCACCAGGGCTTCTCTGCAGCTCATGCATTCTTATTCAGCACTAACCAATCTTTATAAAACTTCAAACACCGTTGCATGATATTTTTTCCCTTAGGTTAACTTCAGATAGTGGAACAGGTGCTTTCTTCTCTTTGCTTCGTCAACAGATTTAGTTCTGAAAGTCCCTTCAAGACGTTACATTTACATAGTTTGTTCCTTTTTGCCGTAAGCTCATTGCGTTATAAAACGTATAACTTTAATGGTGGAACTCGTACATGTCGTAAGCCACTTCGTCGTAATCAGTAGTTAGACCAGAGATAGAATCAGCAAGTTGTACGTCTATTATACATACACATTTGTGCGGTTAGATACCATTACACATCGTTCTGGCAGCAGGGCAACTGTTCAAATGCTTAACCAATGTTATGCATCACTATTTGAAATCATGTTTCTCCAGACACCTACAATTTTCATGTGGGTATATCGAATCGGAAAGTGCTCGGTACGCACAAGAACAGCAGCTACCAAGACTGCTCCTGCTCGACGCCGGAATGTGCTCGGTACGCACAAGAACAGCAGCTACCAAGACTGCTCCTGCTCGATGCCGGAATGTGCTCGGTACGCACAAGGACAGCAGCTACTTAGACTGCTCCTGCTCGATGCCGGAATGTGCTCGGTACGCACAAGAACAGCAGCTACTTAGACTGCTCCTGCTCGATGCCGGAATGTGCTCGGTACGCACATGAACAGCAGCTAGTAAGACTGCTCCTGCTCGATGCCGGAATGAGCTCGGTACGCACAAGAACAGCAGCTACCAAGCATGCTCCTGCTCGAAGTCGGAATGTGCTCGGTACGCACAAGAACAGCAGCCACCAAGACTGCTCCTGCTCGATGCCGGAATGTGCTCGGTACGCACAAGGACAGCAGCCACCAAGACTGCTCCTGCTCGATGCCGGAATGTGCTCGGTACGCACAAGGACAGCAGCCACCAAGACTGCTCGTGCTCGATGCCGGAATGTGCCCGATACGCTCAAGAACAGCGGCTACCAAGCATGCTCCTGCTCGATGCCGGAATGTGCTCGGTACGCACAAGAACAGCAGCTACCAAGACTGCTCCTGCTCGGTGCCGGAATGTGCTCGCTACGCACAAGAACAGCAGCTACCATGACTGCTCCTGCTCGATACCGGAATATGCTCGGTACGAACAAGAACAGCAGCTACCAAGACTGCTCCTGCTCGATCCCGGAATGTGCTCGGCACGCACAAGAACAGCAGCTACCAAGACTGCTCCTGCTCGATGCCGGAATGTGCTCGGTACGCACAATAATAGCAGCCACCAAGACTGCTCGTGCTCGATGCCGGAATGTGCCCGATACGTACAAGAACAGCGGCTACCAAGCATGCTCCTGCTCGATGCCGGAATGTGCTCGGTACGCACAAGAACAGCAGCTACCAAGACTGCTCCTGCTCGATGCCGGAATGTGCTCGGTACGCACAAGAAGAGCAGCTACCAAGACTACTCCTGTTCGATGCCGGAATGTGCTCGGTACAAACAAGAACAGCAGCTACCAAGACTGCTCCTGCTCGATGCCAGAATGTGCTCGGTACGCAAAGGAACAGCAGCCTCCATGACTTCTCCTGCTCGATGCCGGAATGTGCTCGGTACGCACAAGGAGAGCAGCTACCAAGACTGCTCCTGCTCGACGCCGGAATGTGCTCGGTACGCACAAGAACAACAGCTACCAAGACTGCTCATGCTCGGTGCCTCAGGTACATTGTAGTTCTCACATGTGCAGTATATCATGGAACATGTGCCACCACGTGGCAGTGTTTATGATCTGCGTATCCTACCTTATTGCCTACTATACCTTATTGTTTATCTGCGTAATCTACCTTATTGGATAAACGGGAATATTGACGCTTGGGGGGGGGGGCGGCATTTACATTTGTTTGCAACGCATACCTGGTGATATTAAGTATAATTTATATTGATTAATATTGCAAATTGTACGCGCAGTTCCTGCATCTCTGCCATAAAACAGACACAATTGGTCGGTTCCGTACAGCTAATCGTTGTACAACAATCCAATAGACAGTCTTAGAATGTCTAAACAACAACGGATTTCGATTGAAGGAATCACTTATCCTCAACTCGGCGACGATTCTATTGATCCTAGGCTTTAATATGAATGTTATTATAAATGACATCCAGATATTGAAAATCCTAGCTGAACAATCAAAATGAGAATAAAAGTTATACGAAGATAGGACGAATGATTGAATCGTATGAATAGACACGCTTGCTTGTAAGCGAATCCTATTTCTGATAGTCGTAATGAATTTAATCAAATATTTTGAACAAAAAACTTCTTATTCATTTGTAACACAGGCTCTTCAATAAACCACTGGTCTCCTGCATGTGCAGTATTATGATAGGACTGTCCGAGGATGATAACTGAACAGGGTCCATTCCTCCCTCACGAGCCAACCTCAATAACGTTCAAATACATATGAAAAACGAGCAGGATCGGAAAGATCAGTTCCTTTTCGACGCCGCCATGAGTTCGCCCGAGAAATTTATAGCATTTCCTGTGTTCATTTGGTGGTCTCGGTTTCTAGATGTAATAAAGTCTTTGTGCGAGAAAGTGCCGAGGTAATGCGTGCTGAAGGGCGGCTGTGTTGATGGAGATGCAGCGATGTTTGATCATATTACCAGTGGGAGCAACGGAAGGGCCTGCCTGTCTGCTTGCCAGACGAAGGCGTGCAAGACCTCACCACTCTTCTTCAGGCGAGTGTTGAGGGGGGAATGGACCAGATACTATACGATCTACTGCATTTGCCGGAGTATGCTCTGAGAAGACCGCAAGGGCCAAGGGTAAATAGAACATAGTAGGTTTTTGTGTGTTGTCTTGATACAAAAAAAAATCTTGATGTTCTTACTGTTTTAGAGAAGCAGGAAATACAGTGGACAATAAAATTAGGGAAAGGCTTAGTAACTTCAAGATTGGATGTAGGTGAAGCTTAATAAATATATACATTTCTTTGGTATCTGCTAATGACTCTCTTACAACGGAGTCATGCAGCCTTATACGGTCTCGATAACTAAGTTTCATTATAAATATTGTGGATTATCAGGAGGTAACTAAACGTTTCTTTAGACAATGGTTTGTTTATCCCAACCAAAGAAATAACTTAAATATATAAATTTATGACACGTAAAACAAAATATTTTCAATAAATATCACACTTGATATGAAATTGACATCTACAAAGGACGGTGCAATACTTCGTCTTACAATAATTGAGCGGATGAGAAGCGGAAGTGCATAACTGCATTCATGTTATCGTAGGGATAACATTGGACAGCTGATGTGGTTGCGCAATATTGCTTCTCAGCCTTCCAATTTTGGTCTTTCTTTATGGAAACCCGAGAAGGAATTATACATTTTCAATAGGTCAGTCTGACCTTCACACGTTGGTCCCCAACCCTTTACAAATATCGCCTCCCAGCCATTTAGTTTTAGCCTTGCTACATAGAAACAACCTCCAGCTATTCTATGAGGTAGACATTATTGCATTATAATGGTATGAGTTCTTGTGCTTATGACACCGAATATGTTAGAAAAAATTGTTCATTGGGTCAAGGTAATAGAAAGGGTTTCACTTTGATTTCCTTTGCACGATGCAAAGTATAGGATCACGACTAAGTATGAAGTGAAGCATAATTATTTCTCTTGTAAATGTGCTGTCATCAAGACTGAATCCTATCAACTGACGACACAAGTGAAGCAGCCTCTTGAGGGGCCCTAATATTCAAATGAATGTAACATTGCTTAGTTTCCTGAATGCAATTGTTGAGACAACTTCTGCTGCTGCTGCTGTACGAGATCTCTAGATGTCTCGCTATCTTCAGCAATCTCGAGAAGTGAGCTGGCGCCCAGAGCAAGATTTTCTATTTGATATCCAGCTCTTGTGGAAGATTAGCAAGAGATAAAAATGAATTTAACCCCCAATGAAAGCGGAAAAGTAAAGCTTGCCTAGTTCAAGATGCTGAGTCGATGTAACATCCAGTACAATATCACTTTTTTGCTTATCAATAATGTATTCAAGCTCACTGGATTTTGGTGTAAACATCTCCAAAGATGGATCTCGTAAAAAAATTTAGTGCTCCGACAAGATGAGCCAGTCTACCATACTGTGTGATAAGGTGAAAAAGACAATCACAATTTGCAAATGCTGTGTAAGAATGAAAAGTTTCTTCATTACGATAGAGCGGGGACTCGTCAAAGTGACACGAAATTACTCACTTGGTCTTGTTAAAAAAAAGTTACACCTAAGATTCACAGCTTGATTTTTTCAACATTGTATTTTAGCAAAGGATCGTGATGTCACACCATCACGACTGTCGATGAATAAAATCCTCCCTCAGCAAAGTTGAACACTCACTTCTTCGTTACATGACTGACATCTAGGACCGAATGGACGAGCAATAGTAAGCAGTGACGACAATCATGATCCAACACTTTAGGTATATGGGCAGTCAATAGTAAGCAGTGATGACGATCATGGTCCAACACTTTAGGTAAATGGACAGTCAATAGTGAGCAGTGACGACGGTCAGGGTCCAACACTTTAGGTATAGGGACAGTCAATAGTAAGCAGTGACGACAGTCAAGGTCTAACACTTTAGGTAAATGGACACTCAATCGTAAGCAGTGACGACGATCATGGTCCAACACTTTAGGTAAATGGACAGTCAATAGTAAGCAGTGACGACAGTCAGGGTCTAACACTTTAGGTAAATGGACACTCAATCGTAAGCAGTGACGACGATCATGGTCCAACACTTTAGGTAAATGGACAGTCAATAGTAAGCAGTGACGACAGTCAGGGTCTAACACTTTAGGTAAATGGACACTCAATCGTAAGCAGTGACGACGATCATGGTCCAACACTTTAGGTAAATGGACAGTCAATAGTAAGCAGTGACGACAGTCAGGGTCTAACACTTTAGGTAAATGGACACTCAATCGTAAGCAGTGACGACGATCATGGTCCAACACTTTAGGTAAATGGACAGTCAATAGTAAGCAGTGACGACAGTCAGGGTCTAACACTTTAGGTAAATGGACACTCAATCGTAAGCAGTGACGACGATCATGGTCCAACACTTTAGGTAAATGGACAGTCAATAGTAAGCAGTGACTGCGATCAGGGTTCAACACTATAGATATATGGACAGTCAATAGTAAGCAGTGACGTCGATCAGGGTCAATGGCACCTATCGTATAATGACGACCACTGAGATCTAAAGGACGATGGTGATCACTAAATTGCACTGTGTACAGTTTAGGGATGACATTCACAGTCAAAGGCGACTATAAATATATGTTGATGCATGACCATGCATATATGTTGATACATGACCATGCAGATATGTTGATACATGACCATGAAGATATGTTGATACATGACCATGCATATATGTTGATACATGACCATGCATATATGTTGATACATGACCATGCAGATATGTTGATACATGACCATGCAGATATGTTGATACATGACCATGCAGATATGTTGATACATGACCATTCAGATATGTTGATACATGACCATGCAGATATGTTGATACATGACCATGCAGATATGTTGATACATGACCATGCAGATATGTTGATACATGACCATGCACATATGTTGATACATGGCCATGAAGATATGTTGATACATGACCATGCAGATATGTTAATACATGACCATGCAGATATGTTGATACATGACCATGCAGATATG
>SDVV010042715.1:0-10315 GCA_016164225.1 Gammarus roeselii
ATCGATAGACGTGCAATAGAGCAAGACGAAAATTTGTTAATAGTTGGCGATTAATAAATGTTCCCCAATTCGTGAACGATAATTGGTCGCAAGAAAAGTTAAGGTTAATTTAATCACGAGTAACCATTTTAGAGTTCCTTCTTGCGCCGTACCTGGGTAGGTAGGTCTAAAACAAAATAAATCCCTACACAGTCTCAAATAATGACCTCAATATGCTGTTCTTACTTTTTTCTACATTAGTCTGTGACCGCACACTGAGCCTGACAGCCTCAGGAACCTCGGTTACAACTCATGAGTTATGCCTAAAAGATCAGGGGCAGAAGATTCACACGTGGCTAGCGAGAGCTCGCGCACGGCGAGTTTTTCTTGTTCAGTGAGGACAGAACATGTCTTCCCGAACACTTCTTCCTGCTACTACAAGTCATTAGGATAAAGTGAGCTCAAGTTGCATGGCTGTAATTGACCATCAAAAGGATATCTAACATTTTATCAGCTTTTCGGAGTCTACTTCTATGACATATTAACCATTACGGATGGCCTACAGAATGTCTGGGCAATTGATCTTTTCCTTTAAATGAATCCCAGGAAACGATCAAGGTTTTTCTCTTGTCTGTGACCCAGTATGATAAATGTGGGGCTGCATATACCTCTCGGTATCGCTTCCTCTCTCGATCTTTATTCCATGCTAATCAATACCTCGTTGTTCTCCGATACCACCTTCTATTGTTCCCACTAATGACACTGAAGAACAATAACACTGTTCACGATCACCTGCTGGGGATAACAATGGAAGTAATGTACCTTTTATCGGCGTCCACGGTCGACCAGGTGTGGCCTATTCGATGTTCGTCGCCGATTTAAACGCGTTCAGCTTCAACCTGATCGGATAGGTTCGACGATAATGATCTTCTGGGGTGATCTTCAATGATCTTCTAGGGTGATCTTTAATGATCTTCTGGAGTGATCTTTAATGATCTTCTGGGGTGATCTTTTGCCGTGATCTTTATTGATCTTTTGCGGTGATCTTCAATGATCTTTTCGGGGTGATCTTTAAAGATCTTCTTGGGTGATCTTTATTAATCATTTGCGGTGATCTTTATTAATCTTTTGGGTTTATCTTTAATAATCTTTTGCGGTGATCTTTAATGATCTTATGGGGTGATCTATAATAATCTATTTGGGTGATCTTTAATGATCTTATGGGGTGATCTATAATAATCTATTTGGGTGATCTTTAATGATCTTCGGGGGTGATCTTTAATGATCTTATGGGGTGATCTATAATAATCTATTTGGGTGATCTTTAATGATCTTTTGTGGTGATCTTTCATGATCTTCTGGGTTGATCTTTAATGATCTTCGGGGGTGATCTTTAATGATCTTCTGAGGAAATCTTTAATTGTATTTTGGGGATAGTAACGCGCTTCTCACTACAGCGATACAGAATGTAAGTAAAACTTGTCAAACTAAATAAGACAATGGCAGAAATGGTTTGGTGATGTAACGGAAGAATTACCCATTTACAAAGGCATTAAATTGAGGTTTACATATTTGCGCAATATTATTTTAGGCGGGTGCCCTCACTACCTCATGAATTGTTTCATCACTGTGAACACCTCCATGATTGTTTCCCATAATGTGCGCTGTGTCGTGATAACCACGATGGAACGTGCAATTGTAACAACTAAACATGATGAGCAACAGTTTGATCGTTTCTGGACTCACAGACATGAACAGTGTGCGTGATTTACTTGAATTATCACTGCAATATGCAACTGCTTGCTATGTTTCCGAAGTCTGAACTAAACACAACCATTTTTTAGACGGCCTTCTTCCTCTATGAGCCTTCCATGCCCAGACCTTCTCCACTTCTTAAGATCAGTGTGGTCGTCGTCGCTACCCAACATGCCTGATCAACTCATAACTCGACTCATAACTCGACTGTAGATGTCCTGAGTTAGGATCAATAAATATCCATAAGCTCCAAGACTTCCTTGACCCTTCACAGCCTCGTGTATGCAAATTAAGATAAGAGTCTAGCCATACAGCGCCTACCTACAAAGGCCTTTCCCCCGCCTCTGGTGGAGGTGTAGCTAGGTAGCCGTAAACATTACATTCGATAGCGTATCTTGAGTGCGACGTGTTTCCGTTTACGTACTAGGGAATTGGAAATGGATAAATAGATATTGGCTACAATCTTGACCCACGTAACTTACAGGGGTCGTATGAGTCGGAAGGTCTTAACGTCTTATCTGTACGAAGTTGTCCTTTATTCTGTGTTGTGATTTTAAAATGCTCAATCATCAGCCCTGTAGAAACTTTGCATCATTGACCCTTTCGATTAGTAAATAGATCCTCTGAGGGCAATTATTTTTCCTCATTTTTGTTCAGTTTGTGTAGGAAGCTAATTTTTTTTCTCTCTCAAACTAGTTTAACCTATTTTTCAAGCTTTGACAATAAATTGATATACAAATTATTATATATAAGGTACGAGAAATTCTGGTCATACAAAGAGAAAACTTTTCCATCTTATGATCCTCAGTTCATCTCTGTCATGCTCCAATTCATGTTCATCCACTTAGCTAAACAATCCAACAAAGTAGAAGGTCAACATTTGAGGTTACTTCTCTCCACCTGAGGCGCGTTTCGATGTTCCTTCTTCAACGCACATTTTACCAATGTTTTTAGCCTCAATGTTAACACAAACGAACCATTTTGTGTATTGGTATCTTGCTCCTAAATAAATACGTCTAGAAATCTTAACAACGCGTCCAGTTTTTTTCAGATTTGTTCCACATTTTACAAAGTCCTGCAAAGAGTATATTTCTGTAACTGCCGCCCAATAAAACTTATGTAAATGATATACAAAACAATAACTTCAATTGAAAGATACATCATCATGATATGAATCGCTAAGTGTGCCCCAGTTCCGCATATCATTCTGCATTTGAAAATTCCTATGTTGGATACTACAACAGAACTCGCGGACAAAATTAGTACCCGATTTATGCTGGAGCTCTTTTCAATTACATTGTTGACTGCGTTGAAATTGACGTTCCATTGCTCAAAGACATCAATTCGACGCAATCAAATTTAGTTGTGTATAATTCAGATAGCGTTAGAATGAGAAGTAGTTCATTTTGCTTTGATGGGCCTGTTCTTGATAACGGGTTTGATTGATACCGCTACACCATCAGCGTCAGTGTGTGTTCAGTATGTCCCGGCATAAGTGCATGTATACTTAGACTAGTCCGATCACTGCAGATAGCCTCAAGTGGGATCAATTTCGACGATACTCACGAAGGTACTCACGATGATACTCACGAAGGTACTCACGATGATACTCAAGAAGGCCCTCACGATGATACGCACGAAGCTAAACAAAAGTTTTCCCGAGGTAGGATTCCACCCTGGCAATGGCCATCTTGTTATCATTTCTTTCAATCGTGCACAGACAATTCTAAATGATTTTAAAGCGCTTCATTACTCCCGGGCCTGACTGCTTCTCTATAAGCCTTAAGTCCAGCAGGTTTCAGCAAGCCATATACACGACTACTTCAAGGTTGTAACGTTTTAGACCTGCAATTGCCTAGGTAGGTAGGTTGCGGCCAAACCTGTTCCCGACGAGAGGGAAAACAGACACCAATATCGTCATTTATGGTGTGTAGCGTTACATGAGTATGGTGTGCATCTTGGTACAGATTGCGGGGTGTATGAAGGACGCCTTTGGAGACGAGTATCGTCGTGTTTGTGTGTGGCTGATGGTTGGGGTAATGATAATAGAAGGACTTTATAGTTTTTATGTAGTAATAGTTTGTACGTTGTAAGAATTTTGTCCTGATTTCGGTTACCTAGTTTGTTACTCCTCGCCTGTAAGAAGGAACTACACCACTTAGTGTAATATTTATTCAGGTAAAGAATAGCGTCTCGTGCCTGCTCTTCCTGGTTGTTTACGCAGCAACTCCCTGTTGCTTGTTCCCTTTTAAGGGTCATGGAGCGCAGTCATTTGATGCTGTACATGAGAGGGGAATACAGTGCACGTGTACACCCTACTTGGATAATTACTTGCAGCATTAAATTCTATTAAAGAGGTTCCCTCTTCCAGGTAGCATTTACAGCAAGTCACTTGAATCTATAAACATTCGTAAGTTTGTGAGTAATGCATATCATTCCATTAGACTCCGGTTACTATAATTTTTCTAATTATTTATCCCAAATAATTCAATGGAAGTCCATGCACGCATTCCATCTGAATCCAGTAAAACCAAAGCCATCCATCCCACCCACTCTCAGTCACACAGACCGTTTATTGCGTGCCATGAGTTCCAGGACAATCTTGTCAATTTCTTGTTTGCGTCCCTGGAAAGTCTATTAATGTTCTTTCCTAGAAGTACGTTACTAGCAGAGACTCTTCAGCGAGGAGATGAATCTGATGAGGGAACTCTGTATAAGCAAACAAAAGGCAACTCTTAAGCATTCCTTGTAAGTATGAATAAGATTAGGGGCTTATCTTCCCTGGAGCCCCAACGTGAGTCATCGCAAGCTCCCCCTGTTGGGCACGATTCCGTAGACTGGCTCGTGCTCGGTATTATATTGCCGTACATACACGGTCCCATTACCATCAGATTTTACTCATTATGTACACTGGGCATGTATTATACGTTGTTATAAACAATATGAGTTTATTCAATCAGATTTAATTGCTTCAGCGAATCATTATACGCATTTTGGGTTAACTGTATGTTCAAATGCCTAAAACAAACTTCTCTGCTGAATGTCCTAATGAGTTCTGTTCTAAGGAGCTACTGACAAGCTCCTAAGTAGAGGCATGAAAACGTTACGATCAACACGATATGTGAGCTGTCAACAACAGCAAGGCTATACCACAATAAACATGTCTGTAACAAACGGCAATATTTCACAATTCGTTCGGCCAAAATGCTCGGACGTTGTCATTCCCTGTACCGAACAGCCGATTGAACGCGCTCCGCCGGGTATCATGCACACTTACATAATCTAACCGTTGGGCTTACATGATCTGATGTTAGCTATTTAACGACCTGTTCCAATCTGCGGTCTCTGGATGTTCACAGCAATGCGCAACACTGCAACTAAAGAAATGTTTGCATTTGATGTATAGGAACAGAAAACACTTTGATCAATTCCTTAGTTGCTGTATGTTGTCCCGCCTCGGCTCTGTGTTCGAGGTGTCAGTTATCCTCTACAAGGAAATACTCGGTGCCGGACGAGGTTACTGCTTCATGTGTGGCCACGTCCACGTTGCACAGGGTTAACAGGTTCATTATAGCGTCACTGATGATGCTGGCTACACGCCTGGGTGACCATTGTGATGGACCCTGCAAGATCGCTATACTCAGTCTTATGTTCTACACTGAGCGATTAGTCACTTGGCTAAGCACATATGCAACAGCTGTTGTCATACAAACGGAATACAGTGCATATTTATAGAGTACATTAAAACTTAACACTAACAGCTTTCTCGTCGTGACATGTCTCGGCAAGAGTCTTGTTCGTATGTTTAGCTAGGAAAGTGAAATGCCTCCCACCGCTCGCACACAGCTCCAATTACTCAGTTACAGGTTCTTATCTTGTTCATTTCACCGATCTTAGATTTACTATGTATAAATTGATTGTTGACAGGAATAACATACCATCTGTGTTTGAATAAACTTTTTTATTTTATCATTTTATTTGGTCGGTACTGCAAATTATCTTCATTCGTTCTGAACTGTAACCAACACGTTGCATAAGTAAGCATATTGACGCATATAGCTTCAGTATTTGTTTATTAATTTTGAAATTTATCGCCTATATAGCGGGCTGCAGCGTAACTGCCACCTGATACACCTTGGGCGTTTATGGGCTGACGTTCAACCATTCAAGAGACTGGGCAGAATGTCTCGCCCGTGAACGGGTAGGCTCGAACCTACAACCTCCAGCTCCCGGAAGTCTGTAGTGAGGGAGCCCGACACAATACCCACTCGGCCACCGAACTGGTAACATTTATTTATGTATACAAATGTTCTGGGGAACTACATTCATGGGAAAAAAATTACCGATTACAATGCCGGTGCATTTTATACTCATTAAAATGCTCCATAGTTGTTATAGAAGTGTATTGGTGACTGGAAGTATCTCCTAAAATATAAATTGCGCTCACATATAAGCACCTAGTGGTGCATACGCCACCTAACGCAGTTCACACGCTCACTCATGCACGCAAATGATCATTTTTATCCCAAGTCGGAAACAGGACACCGTGACGTATTCCTTCAAACATTTGTATATTGTTACGTCGAAATAGTGCCCTAGTGCTGTGGTAAGGAATTTGACTATGTCCTTGCTTGCCAGTGAAACCTGCCTAGTTGGAGACAGCAAGCTGAGTCTAGGTAAGATATTGGCTGCCCATAAACAGCAACATTAACCTGGGCCAAGCTGTTTGCAGTACTTTTACCAGCCTTTCATACTAGTATTATTCTCCATCTTCAATTTGTTTGCATTAAAGTTCGATTAAGTTAGGTGTTTCTATCAGAACCACCAGCAACCTCTACTGGAATTAAGAATAACTATTTTCAAAGGATAATCCTTTATATCTTATCAGAACAAACATTCTTTGTGATTTTATTTAATCAATCGCCTCAAATCTTGAATTGTCCAGTTAATAAGTAGTGAAAACTACTCCTGATCAGACGATGTAATCAACTAGGGAGTCGTCACTGCAGCTAGTTCAGCTTATAGTTTTGATCAAGCAAAGCTTTCTGTCCCCATCCAAACGTTCGCTGGTGTACCTACCTACCTTTATCGCTCAGCAAGAAGCTCTCATGGTGGAAGAGTTCTTTACTCCATACAGACAATTACTTTATCACCCGCATCAGATTGTCATGGTGGAAGAGTTCCTTCCTTCATACAGACGGTTACTTTATCACCCGCATCAGATTGGATACTACGAATGATTCAACGAAGAGTTTGTCCTCTTCCTTACTATTTCCGACCTTTCATGTACAATTCCTATATAGTTTTTTCTCGTACATTGTGCGGGTTTCAGACAATTTCTGCCTGTTTCTCATTGTCCCCCGGTAGCGGCCGCGTGTGGCATCTGTTTTGTGTCTCTTAGTTCCTAAATAGCGATCTATCCACCAAATAATCCTAGCCAGAGCCTGCAGATAAACTCTATCAATTATCATCTTTAACCGTTCAATGCAGCTATTGAAGGCAAATGGAAACTTTTCCCGGTCGCTCTTTGACCTGCATGGTCCGTAATATTTATAATTGTGCATTTATCAGTAGAATATAAATTCATATTTAGTATTTTATCCCTGAGCCAATTAAATGTATGTATCGTTACAAAATACTTCATTTATAACATTGGTATTCATACCTTTAATATAACATTGTGAGGAATGTTGATTAGAAAAAAAATGGATGTGACATTGTATTCAATGAGCTACATCATTTGACTACAAATCCCTGTTATCTCTACTCATTAAATATATTTTATCGTAGTATATAATTGAATTAACTTGCTTGAGAACGCCAAACAAAATTATTTGTATTGGTTACATGTCTAAATAGACATGTGTTTATGTTCGCCTGGTCTATTAACGTTAAGCTATAACGGTATTTGCATCTTCTAGAAATCCATGTCTACATGACTAAAGCTACGGGCTCTAATTTTTCTCCAATAATAGTCCTACAAGCTACAACACCAAGCATTAACCTAATAACATATGAGATATGGTCTTGATCTCCCGGATCTCCCTCCATGCATGACTCTTCTAGCGAAACACGCTTCATAAATTACCTGATGGATGCTTTATAAAAGTGACCTTGTTATGTTATGATACGGCTAGAGCAAGCCCGAGCAAGCGCTGTCCAAACGCTCTAGGTGAAGGGAGCCCAGCGTTCGCGCTAAAATTATTCCCGCACACGCGCACTATCGCCACTTCACTTCACCTCACTGTCATGGCCGGACACTGTCATAACCGCTAAAAATCTTGATTCAGCCCCCTTGCATTTTCCACCACTTCAAAATCTGCCACTGTCATATCTGTCACTGTCATTACACCGAAACAGGCGTACCAACCTAACAGTTATCACTTTAACGAAACTTCAATAAAAAAACGTTAAAAAACGGCATTAAGTACCCTACAAAAATACGTATGTTTGCCCCGCGGTCCGAAATACGTTCCTTTGCCCCGCGGGTTAGAAACACGTACCCTAGGTTAGGTTAGGTTGGGCAGGAAATGTTTCATCAAAGTGATTACCGGTAAAATGGTACGACTGGTGGCTGATTCTGACGTGGGCTGAAACAGATTTTCGCCAGAATGTCACTGGCAGATATGACAGTGGCTGGTGTGACTGAGGAACGCTATGAATGTTCGCTGTTAAAAAATGGTACCGTAGGTAGGTAGTCGGAACAACTTGGGGCTAATAAGGCAGTTGGCGGAGATGATAGGGGTTGATCTGACGTTAGCTATAAAAGAATTTAGCGCCTGGGATAGCGACCCTAGGTGAAGGTGCATCATTTCATTTTGATCAGACAATAAAAGCCTTCTCATGGCTTGGCAACCTTGAATGTTTTTGTGAGTCGTCTGGCAAATTGGCAATTACCTCTAAATAATAACCCTTGTTATTGTATCTAGACTACACTTCCCCTACCCCTCTTAAAACCGTCATTCGGTGATGTAAAGAGTTTAATTTTAGGGAACCAGGATAATTCGTCTGTGTAAATTTGTGCGTGTTTTATCTGTGTGAAAATACGCTCAGATCCAACTACGTTAGTCAACTTTCTAATGCAAATGTATATTGATTGTATATCCATGCCTTTATACTATTGTTACACATTTGATATAAGTGTGAGGTATACTGAAGATGGAGGAAGTAGTTCTATTGCATTGCTCCATGAAACGTTCATCAAGTACGGGGCCATTCACGATGTCGTCGAACGTTAGCTGTGACCATACTGAGAGTACACGCACTGCATTGAGCACGGAAGAAAATACATACCTTTGCCAATTTCACACAGTTAGATTACTATTTTTTCATACATGTGTTGGGATTTTCTGCATGTGTATATGAAATTTTGTGAAATATTATAGAGTTTGAGTTTTAATATAGTAAAAAAATCTTGAAGATCATTTTTTTTCTGTTATTTTCACTCACGGGGGTGCAGGATTACAGTGGCGTGCAGGTTCCTGGACAGCACCTTTAGACCGCACCTTGACTGTTCGCTTCGAAACAAAGACTACATCCGGATGCGCAGGCTCCTACTAAACCCTCTATTGGAGGTTTGTCTGTCGATTTGAATCCATTCGCCAGGTAGCAGCATCGACAATCCTATTATGTTGAACCAGTCATGCCCTGCTCTTATCTGTAGCCGAGTTACAACTGTTTATATCAATAGGCCCTTATTTTGATACTCAATACTGTGACAAATTTCCCATTCAACAAAATAATTTACTATTCAGCCCAAGGTGTATCCATGGTGTAGTCTAAGAAGCAAGGTGTAACCACTCTGTTTCTAATTTATCGTACCTCTGCGCAAGCTGCTTCTGATTGGTCGAGGGCTCTTGAGAAAGAAGCCAGGCTTTTCCATTAAATGTGAATTTATCGCAAAGCCCGGCGAATTTAAACGCAACCAATCAGAGAAGCGGAAAACTTTTTAATTCATTTTATTTGTGGAGTTACATTTTCCGCTTTTGTTGTTGGTCATGCGGCACATTAATTTATTAGAACTTCTTCACATGTGATCGCACCTTGTCACGTTACCTACACCTACCCAATCCTCATGAGTTGGCGTAGCTTCTGACGCATAAACCCACCTTCATTTTTACACTTAGGGCCTTATCACCTAAGACTCTTCTTAACCAATCTATGGATCTCTGTTATTTACCTTTGTTTTGTCAGGTTCATCGCATTTCAATGTTCCGAGAGGTGCCACAAATTTTCTAGCGTGCTAATACTTGGGTGAATGTCATGGCACATCTTTGAATGATCAGACAAATTCCTAGTGAAATAATGCATGGGCAACAATCAACCAGACACCACCGGGGGGTGTACAATGACCCCCCCTACCCCCAAATCCTGCGCGTTTTGTTTTAGATTTTTGTCGGTTAGAAAGTAGGCGCTGTAGGAGGGCTTGCCCCGCCGGGGTCGCTATCCCTGGCGCTAAATTATTTTATAGCTAACGTCAGATCAACCACTATCATCTCCGCCAACTGCCTTATCAGCCCCAAGTTGTTCCGACTACCTACCTACGGTACCATTTTTTAACAGCGAACATTCATTGCGTTCC
>SDVV010042716.1:0-10315 GCA_016164225.1 Gammarus roeselii
TATCTCAACAATCAGTTTCAAAATACAGCGATCCGTGCATCTGCAAAAAAATTATTTCTGTTGTAGCTGCAATGCGAAAATAACTTGTGTCTGGTTTCATATTATTCAAAAAAATCAATTTTCCATTCAACTATGGCTTTGAGATGTAACATGAATATCCTGAAGCTTTAATCACATGAAGTCTAGTAAGGGTAAGCCAGGCACTCAAAAAACTGAGTGTTTAATAGGACAAATATACTGTACAAAAAACATGAAGTGATGTCGTGCTTAGCTGCAACTTTGCATAATAACTTAATTTCCTAAAAAAGCAATAATAATATTGAGCACATCATGAACAAACAATAATGTTTACAAAACAAACGATTAAATATTATTAATATATTATGTTGAGGAAAGAAAACAAGTGGAAAGAAAACAATTGAATAGTCACATTCTCTGACAGTTTGAAGCGACTGTGCAGTTGCGGGATTTGAGAACATACGGTAGACTTACACACGTGAACCCTCGACCAACGTGTAGAGGGACATGGTAACAGGAGCAATGGACAGTTAACACGCGTCGTCAGCTTAAAAACTATTTGGCACTTGGGATATCCAGAGACGTTGAGAATCCGTTGGAAGTTTGTTGGTTTTGTCCAATTGAAGAACCCATTGGTAACGACGAACATGAACGATAGTGGCTAAAGCATGATCGGAAAAAAGTAGCTAGCACTGTTTGACACTACAGTATCCAAGATACAGTTTCAGAAAATTGTTTAACAAACCAACCTTGTGAAAATTGGACAAAGTAATGATAAAATGTAGTTAGATACTGCATTTTGTCCAACACTGGTAGTTAGCAAGATAATAAAGGTTGGTCACCTGCCTTTCGGCTGAATGGGAATGAGAAGCCTTCCTAACAACAAATGGATTAGAGTAATGTCTTGAGAAATCCTACAGTGCTTTTCTACATGTTACCAATACTTCGATTTATCGCATCAGTAGGTACAAAGTATAGCTCTAGATTATAGCTACATAAACAAGAACGTCACACGGAGACTTCAAATGAACGGGAACACGCATGTTCGCGTATCTTCGAAGTGGTTTGTATCATTGTGGTTTAGAGTGACAAGGGTTCTAGGGAGCTAGAGTCGAGGTCTTTTTGGCACCGGACGATGGGTTTGTGTAGAAAATACAAGCGAAATTCATATCTTTACAAACAAGAATACTTACAGAAAATGAATCCATGAATCTAAGTTACGTTACAATCAGAACTTACCAATGTTTTATTTACGTTTTTTCCTAAGATGATTATTATCAAATCGATGAATCATTAGATAATGTTTTTGTAAATAGTCACATTTTTTAATTTCCCGAGAGGACAGTGATGGCCGAGTGGATTGTGCACGTGGCGTGTTCAAGCTTTGGCAACAACGTGGTCTTGTGTGCGGGGAGAAATGAGGCTCCTCATGCCAGCTAACGAGGACACGGGTTGATGTCTTTAAATACTCTGATTGGGAAAATGAATATTTAAAAGGACATTTGACTAAGAGTACGACGATACATTAGGTGAAGGAGCTCTTCTGTGAAACACGGCAAATTGGAAAACAATTATCAAATGAACATGGAAACTATAAACCTGGACGTGTGCACATTCACAAATTATAAACATTTCCTACCACACGAACAGTGAATGAGATAAAAAAAAGAGACTTATGATTATTATAATACCAACTATATCTTCTTAGAACACAATACTTGAGAATTACAGTTACTATGGCTTACAAAGTTTGACACGAGTGTATCGATTTATGGCACCCTAAATGCTTAGAGAGAAGAAAAGAACATTGGCACGTCAATTACATGGAAGAATACTTAATCACCGTTGTACAACAAAACACGTACGGCATCGTAGGAGTAACAAGGGATTGAAGCATACCTTGGAAGAGCATCAAGATGCAGGTAGTTTCAATCCCGGTACCACGTCAACTCACTCATGACTCAGATTTTTGTTCAAAACTCAAGTCTCTTCAATGACGATTCAAACAGAGTGAAAGCACCTCATAGGTTTGAGATTATTATCCGTAACCATAAGTTTAAATTTTGCTTAATTTCATGTTTTGATCTCAAGCAGGACACGATGACATTTCGAGCTTTAACACGTGGCACGTGATTTGAAGAACAAGAAGCGTTCTCATCGTAAGTCTTGGGAGACGAGTTACTATGCTTCCTAACAGACTATACAACCATTGCGTCCTCCACCGAAAGGGCACGTGGAAGAGTTTGGGTTGCCCAGTTGGGGTCAGGGTTACTCGTCGAGGCTAAGGTTCGGACACCAGAAGGCAATCCAGTCATACAAACATAGACTGGGGAACGCACCTTCCTATCTTTGCCTGGTGTCGGAGCGATCCCAATGCGGTTGAGCACGTCGCGATGCTCCGCCCAGCTATTGTAAGCGGCAGGCTCAATCATGATATCACGTCGGTGCGTGATCTGAGAGAGCGTCTGCAAGCCAACATGTATGTTCTATAGGTTGTAGGTATAATATATGTGCTTGCATCGATCAAAACATTCCCAACATGCATATGTTGGTAAGTATCCGGGTTTTCAGGTTGTGCGCCGGCCGTGGCTCCTCCACCGCATGAGCTGGGGCTAAGCAACAACAACAACAATAACTATTGACGAGATATTTGTAACCGCATTACATCCAACAAGGTATGCGGTCGTTCACAAAACTCGTCGACGAGAGACATAAAAAAATTGATGTGACATGCCTCGTGTCGGTGCTAGTTGTAGATGGAACAGTCTAAAAGCATTGGTTGTGGTAGGGGACGTAAACCTTTTTCAGTGTGAGTTGTAAGTGGTGGCGGGCTGATCTCTCAGAACGCGTCGTACGTGGTGACGGGCCCGCTCTCGTGGTGGTGCCGTGCACTACTCTTATGGTAGGTTGTAAGTGACATGCAGTATGTCGTTTAGTCTGTGTTGGTGTGCGGGCGGCAGCGCAGAAGCGGCGGCCATGGCCCGCTGACCGACGTCGTGTGCACTGCTGCACGTAGCTGGGATGGCCAGCACGCGGCGCGCCAGTTTGCGTAGCGTCGGCAGACCATTCGCCGAGCCACCTGCCCACCACCCTAGGATGTCATCGTCATCCAGCACCACCTGTTGCAAATATAAACGAATTAAATTCATTATCACACGCTTCATTTTGTCGAGTCGTTTGTCACACAGTTGTTTTGATATACTGACTAACAATAAAGTACTATTTTATAAAGCTTTCGACATCCAACAGGTAATTTCTTGGACGAGATCGATCACCGATGTGTTGGGTCCAGGCAGCATCAATAGCAAGCTCAGGATAATTGACTCATATAAATTAGGATCCGCTTGTTCCGATTACATTTGACAGGAAGAATTGGAGAGGGACTCGTGCGAAGGGTTGGGCAACAAACACGATTTATATTGTTTCACAAAATACTCTGAAATTGTACCTAGATATATTTAACCCAACACCGCGAGTGCACTACAGTCAGAACACAAACGGTGAGAGATTACAATAGCAGCGAGTGGTCTAGAGTTGCTCTGCGCAGGTGCCTCAAGACCGACAGCAGTAGGTGGTTCAGAGTTACTCTGCACGAAGGTCCTTGAGACCAACAGTAGTAGGTGGTTCAGAGTTACTCTGCACGGATACCCTTAAGATCGAGAGCAGTAAGTGAGTCAGAGTTACTCTGCACGGGTGCCCTAAAGACAGACATCAGTAGGTGATTCAGAGAAACTCTACCCGGGTGCCCTATAGATCGCAGTAGTCTCTACAGTGCTGCGATGTATGTACTCTCAGCAAATCTTTGGGGGTAAACAAAAAAGTGATACAAAACAGCAATGCAAGAAACAACAACAGCCAGAATAAAGGAGCCCATAGAACACCCCCTTCGGGTTCTGTAGGTCAGAAGCCCAAACAACAACAGCGCTAGCATCAGCAGAAAGCATTGAAAGAGGCAACATCAACTCTGATCTTCTCAGTGCTTCTTCTCACATCTACTAACATCTTTGGATTATCAGTACACGGTCGGTCTTGGAAGCGTTTGAAGATTTTGGGTTCGTCCAAGGGAATAAAAAATACCCTTCTGTCCTCCATCAAGCGAAACAGACCTGATTAACTGTTTGTTGGCGAATACCTCACACAGTCTAGAGCAGCCTTGTTACGTTTTCTCCAGCAGTGCATCCACAGCTTACGTGTCTTCAGCAAAAATGGCGACACCTTCAACAAAATGCTTCCTACAGACCAACCAAAGTCAGTAACTGCTACTATCTACGACATCAACAGGCTGGTGGAAAGCTTCTTGGATGCTCGAGTTGAACAGGTCCATGTTCGTGTGCTCCATGGTATAATTAGTTTATCTTTAACTAATATCGTGGATCATCCTACACTTTCCTTTCGAGGGATGTGGCTGAATTCGACGGAGTTAACCAAAACGACCTCACGTAGAGATCTTATTGGTGTACATCTGATGTTTACTATTCGTGATTTGTTTGAACCATGTTCAAGCAGACCACCGTGTGGCAGCATTCAAAACTTGAATGTGATTCCATTTCGTGATATATTAACAATTTCACAAATGAATTTTTGAAACAGTTGGCGGGCTTTAACTACAGTTCAGTAGTAGCCAAACATGAGGAGTTGTTTCCTAATAGCCCAACACTAGGTTTTCTATAATTGACTCAGTTCGGTCAAGCTTTTCCTCCAGGGATAGGCGCTTATCAGATGTTGTTGACTGATTTGTCTGATCACTTACAGTTATTTTATGCATCAGTTTCAAAATGCCTGGAATGATCCCACCACTCACTCATCTAGAACATTTGACGATGATAACCGTGTAGGCAATTTTTTTCAAAGATTTCGCGTTATGTTCCGATGAAATTTATGCTCCCCAAAGCAATGGTGATGCTCACGCTCTTGTAGGATAAATTTAATGGATTGTATTTTTATAGTTTTCCTCTTTGAAAAGTGAAAATCAGTAAGTGAAAAAATAACCCCATGGTTAACCCATACTTGAATACGTGTTAGGTAAAAGAAATACAGGTAATCCAAACTGTCGAAGCGAGGTTGGATAACCCACCGATAATTTATACAGCTACTGTCGCAGTATGTCAAAGCAAGTTGATAAAAAGTGTAAACAATTGAGCATAAAAATTCAATTTTAAAGCTCATAATGATTCATGAAAAACATGCTATGTTTTGAAATAAATGTAGAGTCAACGTGCTAAAAATGGTTAAATCTCAATGTTAATACTAATTTACTCCCCGATCAAAAACAACAAAGCACTACAACTCATGTTTTGACACATGTATCGCAACAGAACTTCTTAGAAATCTGCCCCCAGGAGTCATTTCTTCATCGGACAATATCCAACTCAATGGTGATGCAAGCTTCTCTCCCTAACTGATGTAAACGCGATAAATGATCATTAATTCATGGCAGAAGAAGCACTTTTCAGTCCAAACTGTGATGAATCCTCGAAGAACCTTAACTGCAATGGGCAATACGTCAGATTCTGTGTCGTTGTAGTGTTTATACTGATCCCTAAGAGACAAATAACCATCAACTAATGAGCAAGCATTTACAAGAACATCGTAAGTTCACAACTTTGATAACAAAATATCATTACCGCCAGCATCAAAAGCCTTACGCAGGCGGAGGAACGCAATCTAACAAAATATCATTACCGCCTGCATCAAAAGCCTTGCGCAGGCGGAGGAACGCAATCTAACAAAATATCATTACCGCCTGCATCAAAAGCCTTACGCAGGCGGAGGAACGCAATCTAACAAAATATCATTACCGCCTGCATCAAAAGCCTTACGCAGGCGAAGGAACGCAATCTAACAAAATATCATTACCGCCTGTATCGAAAGCCTTACGCAGGCGAAGGAACGCAATCTAACAAAATATCATTACCGCTTGCATCAAAAGCCTTACGCAGGCGGAGGAACGCAATCTAACAAAATATCATTACCGCCTGCATCAAAAGCCTTACGCAGGCGAAGGAACGCAATCTAACAAAATATCATTACCGCCTGCATCAAAAGCCTTACGCAGGCGAAGGAACGCAATCTAACAAAATATCATTACCGCCTGCATCAAAAGCCTTACGCAGGCGAAGGAACGCAATCTAACAAAGTATCATTACCGCCGGCATCAAAAGCCTTACGCAGGCGAAGGAACGCAATCTCACAAAATATCATTACCGCCTGCATCAAAAGTCTTACGCAGGCGAAGGAACGCAATCTAACAAAATATCATTACCGCCTGCATCAAAAGCCTTACGCAGGCGAAGGAACGCAATCTAACAAAATATCATTACCGCCTGTATCGAAAGCCTTACGCAGGCGAAGGAACGCAATCTAACAAAATATCATTACCGCCTGTATCAAAAGCCTTACGCAGGCGAAGGAACGCAATCTAACAAAACATCATTACCGCCTGTATCGAAAGCCTTACGCAGGCGAAGGAACGCAATCTAACAAAATATCATTACCGCCTGTATCGAAAGCCTTACGCAGGCGAAGGAACTCACTAAGTTCACTCATGATATTATTGAAGCACATAAGATACTAGATGAGCAATAAGGTTTGGGGATGATGAATTGCATCTAACCATCTTGCATTCGGTGTTCTGTTATCATTGATTTATTCCCTCGTATGCTCTCGTCCAATCAATCAAAAAATGGGGAGGAGCTACCGGAAAGCAAAATTAAACCTGTTCGAGTTATCCTAAATACATTTCATTGAGTAATGAACTGAGTAAACTCAACAAAAATCGTACAGCCACAATTCACACGGACCCACGATAAGCACAAAAAGTGGTCTACCATGCATTTTGATGATGTCTAACAATTGTCTAGTAATTTTCCTCTTCTCCTTGTAGTCATGATCGTTGGGCTGCCTTTAGTCTCCCCAGCAGAGATATGTAACACGCCAAATTCCCGAATGAATTTCCACTGTGAAAGAGTTATTTTATTGAAAGAAAATTGGTGCATAAGAACAGCAGATATATAAAGAATGAGAACGTGTGACTGTTAGAACAATGTTGCACGAAAGAAAGAGCGCTACGCTTCAACTAATATACAGGATGACGTCACACTATTTTATTTCATTTCAAAATTTCCTAAATATACTCTAACTTGCTAAAATAGAAGCATCTTTGTTCAAATATAAAATCGCAGCAAACATCAACATCAGGTTGGGGAAAGCTCACTGAAATATTCTGGTTCCTAAATAAGATTTGATAAGATGGAAGACTGGCCGAATTTCAAATACGGCCAAGCTTAACTGTAGATTCGAACCAAATAAGAATTGAGACCACTCCAGAAACCGCGCCTCTCAATTGGGCGATAGAAAATCTGCATCTCATGAAAGATATAACAAATTAGTCCCGTAAAAGTTTTGTGAATCTAATGCTAGGCAGATTGAAAACAAAGTTAGAAATAAATTTTATCTATTGCCAGACATCAACCGCTGTTGCTACTTCACTGAGTCGGTCGTTGTAAATAGCGATTGATTGTCATTGAAGCCGCAATGTCGCGCAGACTCTAATGATCAAATGTCTTCCAGAGAACTACGCCACACGCACCTTCATGTTGACGTAGGCCATGATTTCCTCGCTGTCCGACACCGACAAGTCCAGACCCAAGGGGTAGTCCATGTACTCCCGGAAGGGGTGAGACTCAGGAGTTCCTTCTCTGTCGTTGGGGCTCAAGTGAGCACCACGGATGCCCCCGTTGGGAGATGAGGTGCCCAGGGAGGATATGCTGGTGCTGGGGGAGGACCTACAGCTAGGGATGGGAGGACTGGTGCTCCTACGGGTGGTCTTGAGGTTGAGGACGCCCGTGTTTGCCTCAGTGACGGCAACTGCCTTCATCATCTCCAGGACCAGGCGGTGAACTTCCATCTTCTCGCTGTCGCTCAACACCTGCAAGAAAAATAAAGATGAACCGGTGGCAAGACAAATTAATAATAATGAATATAAGTTTCATTCACGAAATAGGTACGTGGTATTCCTTCCACAAAGTATAAACCTTTAAATATAAAATGCACAAATCGGTCAAGTTCATCTGAAAAAGAGTCCGCAAAGGTAACCTTACAAATGAGAATAATACCAAGTACAGGCTTGTAGGAAACTGGAACACCAATTGCCAATGTTGTGACTGATGTCCGACCCATCGTGCTTTCGAGCTGTAAGCGACAACTTGGCTTCAAAGCCAAGAACAGTGAAAATAAGGTACAGTAGCGAGCAAATATTCGTTTATGGTTGGTCTGTAACCGGAAAACAAAATAGACTTTCCCCACGTGGAATTTAAAATCTTAAAAAAAAAGCTTCTTAATGGGTAACATTAATCAAATTTGCTATGACTACAAATATAAAGCGGAAAATGGACATTGAAGATTTCACTTAGTTTCAAATGATAAACGAATTTTCGCTCGTTACTGTACATCGACGAAAAATAGTATCATGTCTTTCAGGTTTTGGGAAACAAGTAATTTGAATGATACCATATGTAATATACCATCAAAATCTCTGAAAAACGCATCTACTACTCGATCAGATATTGCAGTAGAATACCTCTTACCCGGGGACTGTGAAGCCGAGTATTTCAAAACTCAACAAATTCAGTCAATTTATGCCCAACTGTCTATACTCTGATCAACTCATTGAGAACTTTTACTAGCGGACATGAAAATGTACCACAAAGTTCCGTAGAGTTATGATTATACCTCCTCTTCTTGGCTGCAATCTCTGATAGCAACGTGTAACTGTCAACCTACTACAAGGCTGTGGGGATAAAGTAACACTCTGGCAGGTTCGCAGTCAACACAATAACTGATGAAACAAATGTGTATACTTACATGTGAAAAGTAGTTGCTTCATTGCGTAAAGAACGGAAAAAATTGTTTAACAAAGCTAAGTTTAAGCCACATGGTGTCATGGTGGAAGAGACGGCCTAACACCCAGAACAGGCTTCATGTGCCTAACGGGTCACTTGTTACATTGATAGAGTTCCTGCATTAAGACGAGAAGAGTAAATAAGAGCGTTTGTATTCCCTACTGCCAGGTGGTCAATAAACGCTATGACGAGCGTGTGGAGATTTGATCGCCGCATTGGAGAGACGGATGATTGATAAGCTCGATGGTTGGGTCACAGTGCGGTTTAATAGACCTAATGGTTGGATCACAGTGCGGCCTAATGGTTGGATCACCGCGCGGCTTAATAAGCTTAATGGTTGGATCACAGTGCGGTTTAATGGTTGGATCACAGTGCGGCTTAATAGTTGGATCACAGTGCGGCTTAATAGGCTTAATGGTTGGATCACAGTGCGGCTTAATAGTTGGATCACAGTGCGGCTTAATAGGCTTAATGGTTGGATCACAGTGCGGCTTAATGGTTGGATCACAGTGCGGCTTAATAGGCTTAATGATTGGTTCACAGTGCGGCTTAATAGGCTTAATGGTTGGATCACAGTGTGGCTTAATGGTTGGATCACAGTGCGGCTTAATGGGTGGATCACAGTGCGACTTGATGGTTGGATCACAGTGTGGCTTAATGGTTGGATCACAGTGCGGCTTAATATGCTTAATGGTTGGATCACAGTGCGGCCTAATAGGCTTAATGGTTGGATCACAGTGCGGCTTAGTAGGCCTAATGGTTGGATCACAGTGCGGCTTAGTAGGCCTAATGGTTGGATCACAGTGCGGCTTAATGGTTGGATCAGTGCGGCTTAATAGGCTTAATGGTTGGATCAGTGCGGCTTAATAGGCTTAATGGTTGGATCAGTGCGGCTTAATAGGCTTAATGGTTGGATCACAGTGCGGCTTAGTGGTTGGATCACAGTGCGGCTTAGTGGTTGGATCACAGTGCGGCTTAATAGGCTTAATGGTTGGATCAGTGCGGCTTAATAGGCTTAATGGTTGGATCAGTGCGGCTTAATAGGCTTAATGGTTGGATCAGTGCGGCTTAATGGTTGGATCAGTGCGGCTTAATAGGCTTAATGGTTGTATCAGTGCGGCCTAATAGGTTTAATGGTTGGATCAGTGCGGCTTAATAGGCTTAGTGGTTGGATCAGTGCGGCTTAATAGGCTTAATGGTTGGATCACAGTGCGGCTTAATAGGCTTAATGGTTGGATCACAGAGCGGCTTAATGGTTGGATCAGTGCGGCTTAATAGGCTTAATGGTTGGATCACAGTGCGGCTTAATGGTTGGATCAGTGCGGCTTAATAGGCTTAATGGTTGGATCACAGTGCGGCTTAATGGTTGGATCAGTGCGGCTTAATAGGCTTAATGG
>SDVV010042717.1:0-10315 GCA_016164225.1 Gammarus roeselii
GTATACACATATAGATAGATCGATAGATATATTGCAAAAGAGTCATATTAGCTAATAGTGCAAGGACTGACAAAACTTAAAAATGAAGATGGATATTATTTTTTGGTGTTTCCAAAATGTGAAAACTTTATATTGGCACGTCTCTCCGTGGATCGATCAACAGTTCTCACAGCTGATTTTGAACATGAACAACTTGAATATACGAACGACCCCACCTGCAAAGGCCAGGGTACCCACTCGCACATAACGACACTCCATCCTTCCACGGCCAACGAAGTAAAGGAGTTCTAGAGATGTATTTCAGGATCAATTCCACCAAAGTAGATGAAGGCCTACATTTAATAGGAAGGGTGCACGCTCGACGAGAAGGGTCTACGCCAGGAGTCAAAGGGGACCTCGTCATTGTCAAGGGGGGTCCACGGTCAAAGTTCAGTAGACCACTGTCCAAATTCATAATGGTCAACATTCGAAGTTCAGGATCAACATCAAAATGTTCAATGGAAAATGAGAGAAATTTCAGTTTAGGAAAGATTACGTCCCTAAGGACCAAAGTTGAGGTTGAGGCGACAATGATGATAGGGATAGTGATAACTGATGCTTGCTGCCGAGCGGAGCTCACCGAAACGATCGGCGAATCGTAAACGCGATCTTCGGGAAATACCGGCCTAGTCGCGGTCACGTTCGAATGAACTTCAGGGGTTCCAATACCTAAGAAATTATCCCAAATTACAGAACAAGACCGTATATTTTCACCAGGATTCTCTGAATCAGCAACAGACCAACCTCACTGTGCTTTGACATTCAAATTTATGGCAAGTGTCCAACTTATTGGCAACTTTAATTGCGCTCTGACGATTTTTAGCTCGTACATTTCTTGATTCAGTTCAGGAGTTGTCCATCTAATTACAGAGCTTTCTAATTTCTTCATAATTAGTAGTGCTATTGTATTAGAGCAAAACATTGCTCCGAAATATTACGGATTGAACATTTGCATCGTCCGTAATACGCAACTTGTACAACAGTAGTCCTCTGTTCCATAGCTATTGTTTTAGTGAACCATTCGATATTCCATGTTTTGTACTGAATATCGGATGAGTGGATACCGTTTACTTGTGTACTGTAATCATATTTCTTGTCTTCATGCTTGCCACTGAGTGACGGACAGTTTTACTTAGAACAGTCGAACGATTCTTCGCAATAGGGCAGATCCAGCAATGAGCATCAGATCCAGCAATGAGCATCAGATCCAGCAATGAGCATCAGATCCAGCAATGAGCATCAGATCCAGCAATGAGCATCAGATCCAGCAATGAGCATCAGATCTAGCAATGAGCATCAGATCCAGCAATGAGCATCAAATCCAGCAATGAACATCTGTCTTCATTTGTGATTCTGGTTGTCAAGTTCTGTTTGTTTTATCATTGGGCCTTCTATATTTGTTTGCAATTGATCTTCATTAAAACCTTCCAAAACGCAAATACTTTCATCTAGGTTGGCTGCTGTTTGGATTATAGATGCTATTAATGTGAACGAATGGGGACTGGATTAAGGAGACAGTATAAAGTATTACGTTTCCTTGTATTACACTGTAATTCAGATAGCGTCAAAAAAAAATTCTATCACCAAACGTATCCATTCTTCTAGTCATGCACTCATTTGTCACATACAAACAAGTTCGCAACCTATTTGTCCACGTTCTGTTATACTGAACCCTTTGCATGCATCGATCTGAATAAAGTCGTTATTGGTGCCGATCATGCCGCATCAACACAGAGTTTATCACCATTTTATTTTCCTAACTTGCGCAATATTTGATCTTTAATGGAGATACAAAAAATATTTTGTTTGTGTGTATAATCTGCAAAGATTATTGTCATGTGGCAGAGGGTTTCATGGCATGTCTGCAGCCTTCCAGTGGCATTTCCTACGGCTGTTTTTGTGGATGGTGTTGCGGTGGTGACGCATAGGTCTCCAATCATCCTGCTGCCTGCAGTGATGTTTTGACTCCATAGGCCGTTGTCAAATACATCCTCTGTATTGATGTAGGTGACTTGGTGCATCTTATAGAACAAAGAATTGGTTGGTGGGGAAGTTCGAATGATTTGGTCTTCCATTCAACTCGGGCGCTCGTGCGCTCGTGAGAAGTAGATAGGCATTTTTCTTTTCAACGTGTGCTCTAATGACTCTCCTTTAGGTGAATAACAACTATCACGTTCGATGCCTCAACGTGATTCATGCGTTCTAACTTGGTGGATGTTTTTTCCCTGCGTCACCTAAGTTGAATTGATCAATAACATTTATATCAAGTCTAAAAGCTTTACACAGAACTGTACGTCCCCAAGGGGTGATAATATGTGAAGTAAGAGAAATATTTCATCACGTGTGTCATGGAGCTAGCATTATCTTTATTCAATGCTAAGAAAGCGACGTAGCTGTTCATGTCAGGACAGGGAACTCGTTCAGCTTCGCTAATTAACACGCGAAAGCGTTCATTTAATCTGTAATCAATTTGGTCCTTCCAAGATTCTATTGCAGAATATAGGAGGCGTTTTCCATGCTTAGGGTCTACTTTTAACTGTAGTTTAAGATAACTGTGGATCAATTTATATTCCTATGCGTCTTATCTGGTGAATTTGTGTTGTTCATGTTCATGTCTGTGTTGTTGAGACCTGGGAGTTGTTTGTTGCATATACCGCCTGATACCCCGTCTAATAACCTGATACTGGCAGTTGATGTATTCATTCCTTAATCAATCATGCTAACTGTTTTCGACGCGTTGGTTCCCGCGTGCCATGTGTGGTTGGAGTATCACCTGAAATAGCATCAAAGCTCCGGTGAACTATGAGAGAGAGGGCATTGGTGGTAGCCTAGGTGCTAAGCGAAGGATGCGAGGGGAGAGCAGGTCTGGAGTGATGGTCGAGTTGAGTTGAGAAAATATAAACTCCTGTGTTATTGGTGTTATGTTATTCGATGCTTGTGGTCGGCAGTATTGCGGTGCAAGCGCAATACTCGTGATCAAGAGTCGGTCGCAGAGGGTAACTCTTTGAGATTGGTTAGTTTTCAATATTCGTGATCAGATGTCCGTAGAATGAGCGTTGATCGTGAGTCTGCATAGACCGTTCCAATAAGTGGTGCAGTGTTCACTGAGACGCTCTTTCGGCACTAGCTGTGCAGTGAGCGGCTAGTGAGCCATGGGAGGAAATGGTATGGGCATGGAAGGGGGCACCGGCAAGGAGGAGGGGGTCGGGTACTAATTTTTAAGCAAAATGAGGAGCTAGAAATAGCAGAGTAGGCATTATAAAGTAGGATCAGCGAACTGGAAAAGACAATTCCTCTGAGAATATCGCTGATCAATTATTGGCTTCCGAGGAAAGCTGCAATCAAGTGAAGGGCCGAGGTCAAAGTTTTCTGCTTTGTTGTTTAATTCTTGCTTCTGCAGAGTGAACACTTTTCTTACATCCATGAGCAAGCACACTTCATGCAGTCACCCGTGCCAGAAGTGCGGTATGGCATTTTGGTCGGAGAGGGAGTCTCACGAGGGAGTTCATTTGTTGAAGTGTCTAAACAGGAATGAGACGAGTTGTAGGAGTTTATTTTGTCAATTTATGTGGCAAGAAACATTCCATCAACACATGTAATAAAACTATTAGTGGGAAAGTCGCATAAAAAACTATTTGTTGCTGTACCATGCTATATTTTACAACAAAAATCTATTAAGTGTACCCGTAACGAAAAAGATAATTAGCATTTACAAATGTGTATATACAATACCGATGGCATAGCTGTCAATGTACGGACCGACCAATTAAACTTCGATGGCGAAAGCTGCACTTTTGAATCATTTCATTTTGATTGCCGCATAAACTGCGGTGATATCATATCAGGGAAATGACTGTTCAATTTATAAAAAAAATAAACACGGTAATTAATATCGAGTTGATTACCTCCTAGAAGTGGTGTTTACTTAAATACACAAATGCTGATGTTTTTTTAGTAATTTGGTGTTTGGGAATCCCGATAATTCCTACCCATAGATGAATTCTACAAGAAATCCTCTCTCCGGGCATTCAATTCATCAATATTCTCCTGTGATGTACATTCGCTCAGTGGTTGCGCTGATCGCTGGGCAGAGCGGCTGGAAGACGTGAGATTGCAATGCGTTTCGTGCCAGGTTACGAAACATCGCAAATAAATATATAACCTCCACAGTGTTTAAATAATAAAGTGCTAATGAACAACCACCACAGTGTTTAAATCATACAGTATTGAATAACTCGTTCGTATGATTGTCCTGATGCCTCTGCCCCACACTTGTCTGCACTCAGCTCATCTTCCAAGGAACATTGGATCCGTTATTACCCTGTTTCCAGGGGCCGCCGTGACCGAGTGATTAGCGTATCCGACTGCAGTGTCAGCCTCTGGTGCTGCATGTCGCGAGTTCGAGCCTCGGCAGGGACACGGCGTTCTTGTGGCGGGGAGGTTGGGCGCCTCCCCCCTCTGTGTCTGCCTAACTTAGCCACCCCCCTAACTAGGGGGAAACGGCTGTATGTCTATACATACATTACCCTGTTGCCGGGGCGGTTCCAGGGTTTATGTCCTCCTCCGGTAGCTCTTTGCAACAGGAATAGTGCATTAAATATCAATAATTATTTCCTTCTAATTGGGCAATGAAAATTCCCAAATGACATCTATTCAAGTAAACAGTTTTCTGGAAGTGGACGATGCAGTCTCTGAGATAGGACGACCTCTTTTATGCAAATTAAAATTCAGTTAACAAGACGCTTGAATAGAATTTGTGGTTACATGAATGCAATAGGTTAATGTCGTCATTTAAAATACGAATAATTGCCGTCATTTAGCAGTGATTTGCCAAGCTTGTATATATTTTTATTTACTTCTGTCACTTACGTTGTTATGATTGTACAAGAATTAGTGTTCAAGGATGAAAGGAAATTTATGCGAATACAGAAATTTAATAAGTGTGCTGGAATAGAGGAATAAGAAAAACCGGGAGCGTGATCCTGAAAAGGGATTTCTCCCTCAGTACTTGACGTTTGCTGGGAGAGTTTTTGAATCCTATCCTACTAACGATGAACAATATACAAATAATGCTGCATCAAAATAAGTAAACACTTGTAATAATTTTAATTTGCGTATCCTGCAATTGGATGTTCAAGGTCTTACATCAACAAATTTGTCGTTTACGACTCAAGAAGATTATTCCAACTGGCGTTGCAGCTTCGGTTGCTACCTTCTGACTTCATGGCCTCCAAGGCGTGCTTTCTCAGTCTTTATTTAGAGACGGATTTTCAGTGGGTAATCAACTGGGCTGTAAAGAGGGATAACTGCATGAGGAATTGCCTTTGTAAGTAACGCACTCTTTATCTCTACCGTTAACCCAATGAAATGCAGGTAATAAACATAAAGAGGGACTGAGATATCTCTTCCACGAGAGCGACGGCGGGTGCTCTCCTACACCGGCATGACGGGATAGTCTCTGTTGTTGGAGCGATGACCGTCTGTAATTGCAAGGGATGTGACAACGACTCCATAAAACATGGAATTTGTCCCGTTTTTTCTTGATGTTGAAGTTATATTCAACAGTTTACTATCCATGAGTCTAGTTGTAGAGTTATGCTAAATGGCAGTGATAACAATAACCGCATATCTGTTCTCATCATGCATGAGTCGCATCTTGTATAACAAGATATGTTCAGTTATGTACAGTCACGCGCAAATAGTCGCCGACCATGAATATCTTGAAGTCTTTAGGAATTGAAAAAAAAAGTCTGAATACATTTTTCTTTTTCGACGATTAGGTACATAATGACATGTCATTTTAAAATGAATCCTTTATATGGGGAAGAGGAAGATTGAAAAATAGTTTAACAAAATAACTGGGATACTACTGAGAAGCTAAATATATGTTAATTTATACTGCAACGTATTATGAAAGATGTTGGTCAAAACATTTTTTTTATTATAGGCACATGAGTAATATGTAATGTTGATTTTGCTTTCAATAAATACTTATCTTAAATTGTTTACATAAAACCATACATCTAGAGTATGCGTATTTAGCAAACATCATTACAGAAACGACCGATAAATACTGTAGATGTGCCTCTGACGTATCAAGGTCTGCAAACTTCAACATGCGACCTTCTGTTGCAGCGTTCTCTCCTTTGAATGTGCCAATTCTCCGTTATCAATGTCTGCTTTGAATATAACGATACAGATAATGGTACAGTATGTAACGATGTTAGTAGTATACATGGAATGAATAATACTTTGATTCAGGACGTAATTGCCCCGGGTAATCTTTTCCAGGCCCAATTTTCAAGAATCAAACGACTGTTTTGAGCTCTGTTTTGAAATATTATGATGATCGCTAATGCATTTTCAAATTGCATCCAAATGGTTCGAAGAAACATTTATTAGTTTTTTGTTTAAGAGAGCATTGAATAAATCGGATGACCGTAAGTAAACATTCCCTGCATTATTTAGATTTAAAATATTTCTTCGTTTAACCACAGTGGGCATTTTAACGTTGAAATTTGAAGTCACCAATCCCTTTCTGAACAGGGTAACGTCAAAGGGCTATTGCCCCTAACTCAACGCCACCCATTCTTAACCGTGGAACGTCAATGGAGCGTAGCACCAAACGCAACACTCGGCTTGTATCGCAGGGAGTTCTCCTAGGGACAATAAACCTTACAGAACAATGGCAGTGGCAATGTACAACTAGCATTAACTTGTAGAGCAAACGCAGATCAGAGGCTTCTTGAGGGATAAATAGCGCCTGATAAGCCACAACTGCTGAGAGAATAATGAACATTTGGTCAATAGCAACCCTGGAAATCCCCGCGTGAAAGACATTGTTAATGAAATACCTCAAATAATTTCCAGCTTTCAATAGACATTTTTTTGTTATTATTTAATAATGATATGGTAAAACTATGCGAGAGAGATCTGAAGCAGAACTTTCTCTCAGCGAGTCGACCGATAACGCCACCTTTCTAATTCAATAAAAGTATAACCCTCACCCGCTTGCAAGTAGTGTTTGTCATTCGTAAGGCAAGAGGAGACAAAGCCGTCAAGTTCAAGACCCAACGGTCAATCAATGACATCTTGAATGCCACACCGTTAACGCCTCCGTGCCGATGCCAGTAGAGCCGACGTGGGCTGGATGATGTCCTAATATAGCACGTATCATTTGTTTGGTAGGTCGAATGACCCTAACGGTACTAATAATTTCGCTACCATTCTTAGCTCATAAAAGTCACTCAGATTCGATATCAATACTAATCGAATAATATTTTATCACTAATTACTCCTCTACGTGCTATGCTGAAAGATCTTATTTGGTTCATTCATCTGTTATTCATGTCGTTGGTTGTCTGTCGTCCATTATCTGTGTACATGTCGTTCATTGTCTGTGCACATCAATGGATTAATTCGATTTCTTTCATTCAAATCTTAACTGACTTTCATTATCAGGATCAATTATTCATGCCAGATATACTAACTATCTGCTTATTCCCATGTTGTTGAGAAGCCCATACTCAGGTTTGTGCCAGATATACTAACTATCTGCTTATTCACATGTTGTTGAGGAGCCCATACTCAGGTTTGTGTCAGATATACTGACTGCCTGGTGATTTCCATAATGTTGATGAGCCTATACTCAGGTTTGTGCCAAATATACTAACTATTTGTTTGATCCTATGGTGTTGAGGAGCCCATACTCAGGTTTGTGCCAGATATACTGACTGCCTGGGTATTTCCATGGTGTGGAGGAGCCCATACTCAGGTTCGTGACAGGTATACTGACTGCCTGGGTATTCCCATAATGTTGAGGAGCCCATACTCAGGTTTGTCCCAGATATATTGACTGCCTGTTTATTCCCATGGTATCGAAGAACCAAAGCTCAGTTTTTTTTTATTCTGGCGAATCGAATATATTTTAAATGACACTCCTAGCGATAACTTCATTGTTCAGTCTAACGCTTTCTGGGTTAGATACTATCCGCTTTAATACGAATGGTCATTAATATATTAGTCTCTTTATACCTTGATTCCAAGCATCTGAATGTGCTCTATCTAGATATAAATGATATTAGGAGTAATACTATAATGAAGAAGCACTCAACAGATTGATTGCAATACTGTATTTATCTCTATGGAAAGCTGGCTCACCATGAACCCGACGAATTCCCTAATTTTAATATCTATAATTCGTTCAACTGCTTTGTAAATAATTGAGTAATATATTAAATAAAAATATTATGTTTTACCTTAACGACATGCAATGTTCCTAGGCTCCTATGCACAATAAATAGTTACCGTAGATCGTCTCATAATTCCCCATCATTGTTCGGACAAATTTGGTATAACTTTTCGCACATTTCACGGAAGTCCGTTAAAACTGTATCCGTCGGGGCGACAATTGGCGTTATCTGGTCAATGCAGATAGGGTTCCATCCTCCAGTTGGATAGCAGTTGCTGAGAAGGTTGTTTCATCTTCAGAAAAGACAACGAATGATCAGAGAATGCTGGTCCCATGAGTCGATGCATACTGGGAGTGCGTTCACAGGCACGTCACAAGGAAACATAGCTCCGAACAAAGTCAAATGACCTAATCCTAACCAACTAAATAACAAAACGATCAGGAGGGAAGTAGGCGATGTAGCGATACCAGGCAAGTGTAGCTGCCACTCGATCACTCAGCCTCTTTTGGTGGCAAAACCTAGTTAAGCATGAAGGATTTGACTGCCCAAACGACTGCCCAAACGGTTAGGGTGTGGGCCGTCAGAAAAGGGGATGCACACATCCACTAAATCGCTGAAGCGCAAAGTGAGGTCCTGTAAACCCATTTCTTTCAGAAGAAGAGATTTCAGCCAATATCGTCAGATTTATGAATTCGGTAGAAGTTGAATCATGACGGATTGCGGCACCACCGACCCAGTCACTCAAGATGGCCGAGTCGGAGGTCATCCAGACCACCTACAGAAGCACCAGGGAACGACCTTATTGCTTTCAAAAAGACTTCATTGCTTCCATAAGATCGTCGTCGAAGGTTCAGGAATAGAATATCCTCGGGACAGGGAGGATGTAGATGCACATCGCGCAATCCCTGTCATGTCTCAGAGCAGCAAGGGGGAAGTGACCCGCAAGAAGAAGCACCCCCAAATAGCCACCGGAAGTCAAAATTTGCAAATTTAGCGTTGCCGTCGATCGATCATCAGAGCTGCGTTTGTCAGTTGTGGCAGTGGATTTACCGGCAAATTCAGAGAAGTAAATCACTGGCAAATCCACTTTGTCTATATATTTCATCACTAGAGCAGCCCATGCGGAGGGAGTTTGTGATTCTGCCACTAGACTGGTAACTCCTAATGGGATTTACTTTAAACTTTGATGTAGCGCTTTGAAATATCGGTTCATTAAACTATAGTCATGCTCGTTGGTGCAATTCTTCATTATCTGAAGAGAATATGAAATTTTCGATCAATGTGGATCACGTCACCAATGGAAATAGGTCCAGTTACACAATTATCGCAGATACTTTAAATCAAAATTGAATAGCTCTTATACCTTTCGAGGGACGAATCGCAATGAGTATTTGCTCATACAGGAAAATGAAAATGTAATAAATGTGTGGATTGTGATTACGTTGATTCATGATGGCATCCATTCTCGCTATAAGCAAATGGAGAAAATGTCGCGGTTGTAATGGAAACTCAGAGTACATTTGGTGACTACAGTAACACCATGAGCTGATAAGATTTCCCTACCTGACAGCTTTTATCAATAGAGCTGTCTACAAACAACCTACTGATTTAGATTAACACATTACTCCATGCATCGAACACTCTGCTAATTTCTGAACTGTTTGCAATTTGCTAACTGCCTTAGTCTAAGCAAATTGAGCGTTCTCCGATGAAAGAAATAATATTCACAGCCTGATGTGCTGTAAACCACCTTGGATTGCTGATTTTCGACAAGATGCCGCCACATCTCTAACCATTGACTTTTTTCAAATAGTCATCCATCTTAAATTAGTGGAATAATATTTGATTTTGCAGTTAGGCCACGTAACTCAAAGTGATCGGACAAATGTGTCGACGTGATGAACATTTTTGTTAAATTATTAAATGATTACCTGTGGGTGTTTTTCGATTAATAGACTTTAGAATAAATTGAGTGTTGAGGTTCTATCGTACACTGTTGGGAAGAAAAAGATGCTTACATGAAAGCTGCGCGTTGTATCGTCCAGCAGCTGTTTCCTATCGCAAACAAATGTGTCGACGTGACG
>SDVV010042718.1:0-10315 GCA_016164225.1 Gammarus roeselii
TGTACGCACGCTACTCAGCATTTGGAACAGTGCCGCGCTGTATGCATGCTTCTCAGCATTTGGGACAGAGTGACGCGCTGTATTCACGCTACTCAGCATTTGGGACAGAGTGAAGCGCTGTACGCATGCTACTCAGCATTTGGGACAGAGTGAAGCGCTGTACGCATGCTACTCAGCATTTGGGACAGAGTGAAGCGCTGTACGCATGCTACTCAGCATTTGGGACAGAGTGAAGCGCTGTATGCATGCTACTCAGAACTTGGGAAAGAGTGACGCGCTGTATACACGCTATTCAGCATTTTGGACAGAGTGACGCGTTGTACGCACGCTACTCAGCATTTGGAACAGTGACGCGTTGTATGCACGCTACTCAGCATTTGAAACAGTGACGCGCTGTATACACGCTATTCAGCATTTTGGACAGAGTGACGCGCTGTACGCACGCTACTCAGCATTTGGAACAGTGACGCGTTGTATGCACGCTACTCAGCATTTGAAACAGTGACGCGCTGCATGCATGCTACTCAGCATTTGGGACAGAGTGAAGCGCTGTACGCATGCTACTCAGCATTTGTAATTTGTGGAAAGCCCCGACCAACTGGATTCCAAAACTGGAAAATGCTCTTACGACTCCAGAAGATGATTAGATAGCATTAAGGAACTCGTATAGAAAAAATGGATATTCTAAGTAAGAAGCTGAACAGTGCATGGATCTTCTCCCTTCACCGTTTTAATAGCAGTATAATCGAAATGCAGTTTTCTAACAATCTCAAGTGAACGAATATTCTATATATTTGCATTTACATGGGTAATTATAACACGGATAGGTTGACTAATGGCAATGCAGCCATAACATGAACAGGTGGACTAATAACAATGCAGCCATACCAAAACATGGACACGTGGACCAATGGCAATGCAGCCATACCTAAACATGGACAGGTGGACTAATGGTATGTGTAATGCATCCATCAACATGGACAGGTGCACTAATAGCAATACAGCCATAAACATGGACAGGTGGACATATGTCAATGCAGCCATAAACATGGACAGGTAGACTAATGGCAATGCAGCCACAAACATGGAAAGGTGGACTAATAGCAATGCAGCCATAAACATGGACCGGCGGACCAATGACAATGCAACCATAAACACGAACAGGTGGACTAATGACAATGCAACCATAAACACGGACAGGTGGACTAATGTCAATGCAGCCATAAACATGGGCAGGTGGACTAATGGCAATGCAGCCATAAACATGGACAGGTGGACCAATGGTAATGCAGCCATAAACATGGACAAGTGGACTAATGTCAATGCAGCCATAAACATGGACAGGTGGACTAATGGCAATGCAGCCATAAACATGGGCAGGTGGACTAATGGCAATGGAGCCATAAACATGGGCAGGTGGACTAATGGCAATGCAGCCATAAACATGGGCAGGTGGACTAATGGCAATGCAGCCATAAACATGGACTGGTGGACTAATGTCAATGCAGCCATGAACATGGATGATGGATGGGTGAACTAATGGCAATGCAGCCACAGATAATTGCTAAATCGATCTGAAACTAGATCGATGTCTCCCAGCATCTTCTGATACTACTAAAACAATAAACATGACTCATTGACGCTGTTCAAATCATAATGATTCAATTTGAGCTCCAGGAACAATTTTTCCGAGGGAACGTCTCGCCGATCTTCTTTAAACCCACCCCAAAAATGATTCCAGAATAGCAGCCGGCAGCCATGAAGCTATACCCGTTTGTACTAAAGCATAATGGTGGCCTGATATTCGTGGTATTACACGTTGTTGTCAGCAAGTATTGATGTGCTGACACAGACCTAGCGACCGGTGCTGCATGGGTGGGCGAGACATACTCCCTGTGGACAAACATCCATCCAATTCAATACGATTGAGCGCAGCTGAGCGAGAGACGAGGCGTTCTTCTTATCGTTAATGATCATGGAAGATTAAAAACTCACAATTGGGGATTATTTTCATCATTTCCTCATAGTATTGCGCAAGACTAATAGCTTATATCCCTGGGATTTTTTCAGTATAAGAAGCCTTTTGCAAATTTTAGAGAAATATAATATATAATATAAAAGTTTTTGTGTGATATTACTTTCATGTGATGATTGCATCAACACTGTAGAAGGAGGCTAATAAAAATAAATTGAAATATTTTTGAAAAATCAGCATTCCTAAATGAGAAAATTCTTCATTTGATCTCATGACTCGGCAAGAGCTTCCAGCTGGTGTATTGCTTTCAACGATAACTTAGAAACTCTACTAGAGGCTTTGTCTTGATGATTTTATGTTTTAAATATCCCTTTTTACGATTGACATGATACTCAATCTTGAAAAGTCAAATCTTAACAATTTATAACTCAAGATTTTTGTAGTACTTCACAATAGTTTTTGAATCATGTATTGCGTGTCATAAAAGCCTCCTAATTATAGGGGGAATGCAGACTCTTGTCCAAGCGTTACAACAGATGGAAAGAATACAACCCTGTTTTTGGAATCAGGGTCCTAACCCCCTGTTGGATGATACACGACATCAGCCATCCTACGATAATTAATCCTCATAAATTGTAGCAAAACTGAATTCAAGCTCAGCCTGGAGATGCGCAAGTTTGATCTCGAGGCAAATAAATCCATGAGTGGACTCATTTGCTTTGACGTCTGCAGGCGCTCGCACCGCCCGAACATCGCACTGGATGGTGCTTAATCTCGCCCTGGCGGGTGCCACTCCATCACGCGTTCATTGAGAAATTAGGGTCATGAGCAGACGTGGTCGGCCTAATGGATCGCTGCTCAAGCACCACCACCATTACTCTCCTTCCTTCAGCGCTACAAGACAAGGAGACCTAGTACTCGCCTAAACCCCAAGGACAGTCTTCTACGCGCAAGTCGACCGACATTTCTCTTGTAATAATGGCGAGATATGCCAAATAGGTATACACAATATACATTTTAGACCAATTCGACAAACTTTTTGTTTAAATAAAAACCTCTAAACGTCACCAACCTTCAGGAGGAGAGATACCTTAAAAACCGTTAGTCCAATAGTTAACAAATTTCTGCTTTGGATGTCACCAACATGAACACAATAACAAACATGAAATGGCGGGACAAAGGTGCTTTAGCTCTAAGTTACAGTGAAGGGCAATGCGATTTTTCAGATAGGTGCGCAACGTGACGCTTCATCAACATTATTATGTTTGAGAATTTTGAGAATTTGGCTTCACGGCCAGTACAGCACCTACTGATGCTTCTTTGTTCGGGCAACACTGGCCTCGGGTGACCGCAATAGAGTTTGCTCATTAAAAACAATGGGTTATCGTCGGTCAGTAAATTTATCGATGATGATCAGACGATAATCAATAATATGCCTGTGGTAACCAGCCCTAACCTGAAGCTGCGGAATACACGGCACACCCGTACTACTGAGCTAATAAACTTGGTACTTCCTATTAGCCGTTGGTAATTAGGATTTGGGGCTCTTTACAGATGCGACGGCTAGGGTGAGCGAGGGTGAGCGACGGCTAGGGGTATTCTGCACTCCTTTTCAGAACAGTAAATTCTATAGCTTGCAACAACTTTGAAAGCATCCTTTCAAAGAAATGTTTCAAAAACAAACTACGCAAGTAATTCGACCATTTGAAAAGTGACTTTACGATGGAACGCAGAGGAAACGAGACAACTTTCCCGTATTGGGGAAAACTTCAAATATCAGTAGGTCACTGCAAGAAATTGATTAAGGTCTAGAAACCGCAGTATATTCTAGATCTTAACCTAGGTTATTAATTGGCAACAAACGAGGCTGTTAACTCACACTCGTTAACCATCTTCATAGCTCATACTAAATATTGAATAACAAGAAATGTACAGTAGGCAGAAAACTCGTTAGTGGTTAGCCTGTAACCGGAAAAACAAACTTGACTTTTGCCACGTGGAATTGAACTTCATACGGTAAATTTCTTACGGTATTATATCTGGACAAAGCTTCTTATTGCATAATATGAAGACAACATTCCATCTGTTGAAACATTGAGCGGAAAAAAATAATTGAATTTTTTTCTTACTTTTCAATCTTAAACAAATTTTCTTTTGCCTCTTTACCTCGTTTTTTTTGGGTTAGAAATTCGAAACGGTAGTAAAACAGAAGAGTTTATGAACAGGACTAAAAAATCTACACGTGAAGTGTGAAGTGGCCTGATGCAGTAAGCCAATTTCAAGACATCATCGTCCAAGTTTAAGACGAGTTTTTCCAACTCTATTCATGACAAAAGGTGAGGTGAACAAAAAAACTTAGTTGATCAGAATAACCGGGATTGCAAGCCCTGAGATGCATCAACTAAAATTAGTAGGTGTACGTTCTAATGTGTCAACGTTATTCAAAAGTTTTGCATTCTACTTTAGTGGCTCCAGACAGCTGAATATTTGATACCTAAATAAAACAAGTCCTTTCACAATAGCTATAGCGTAGAGTGGCTACTATCCGGGCAATTTTTGAATGTTCGCTAGCAAGTTTCACTGAACATTAAAAAACATTCGTAGCTGTTAACAGCTTTCACTTGGGCATGCACTAAAATTAATAGCCCACGTCGACGACTGAAGAACCGTTTCCATCTGAACAAAACAGAAGCAGTCAAGATACATTTATAACGAGCGGTACACCTGCAAAACCTTGCATTGGAATCCACCATAAACATCGCGTATCAATTTGCACAAAACCAAAGATGAAAGCCAGCGGAAATGATGTTAAAAAATGTGAACACACTTCCTGATCAGTAGGGCAGAAAACTCCATACCAACTGCACATCACACACACCAAGAAATGTTTCCAGTAGCAACAACTCGGGGGGAGGGGATGGTGGGGTGGCAAATTAGGTCATGCACCGCACTCCCGCACGAACACAGCGTACGTTCGTTCGGCGAAACGTGAGTTACTCGCAGAACATTAAAACACTATTCACTAGTGTGGTCAGTCATCACAAACGGGACCACCACCTGTCCAATACACGTTAACAGGAGAAGGTGAATCGAAATACAGTGCGAGCTTCAGTGGCACTAGCCGAGAGTGTTTACCATGTATCCCAACCCTAAGCGCCGTGGTGGGGCTTAGTGCAGGAGGTTATCTTATCTCTAAGGCGCGGTGAAGGGTAGAGGCAGCGCGGGGGTTTTGCTGAGCCTGGCACTAACATCAACGACAACAATGCCGTGCGATAACGAGGCAACTCACGTCCGCTTCTATGCCAGTAGTCGCTACTATTACAACGACAACCCAAGACTTTCAGCAGCAACTACACAAACAGTAGCACCGAATAAGCGGCCTGTTAGACACTAGCATGAGGTATGGCAGTCACTGCACCAATGACAACTGCTATAGCAGCAACTACACCAACAGTAGCACAGAATAAGCGGCCTGTTAGACACAAGAATGAGGTAAGGCAGTCACTGCAGCAATGACAACTGCTATAGCAGCCGCTACACCAACAGTAGCACAGAATAAGCGGCCTGTTAGACACTAGCATGAGGTATGGCAGTCACTGCAGCAATGACAACAGCTATAGCAGCCGCTACACCAACAGTAGCACAGAATAAGCGGCCTGTAAGACACTAGCATGAGGTATGGCAGTCACTGCAGCAATGACAACTGCTATAGCAGCCGATACACCAACAGTAGCACAGAATAAGCGGCCTGTTAGACACTAGCATGAGGTACGGCAGTCGCTGCAGCAATGACAACTGCTATAGCAGCAACTACACCAACAGTAGCACAGAATAAGCGGCCTGTTAGACACTAGCATGAGGTATGGCAGTCACTGCAGCAATGACAACAGCTATAGCAGCCGCTAAACCAACAGTAGCACAGAATAAGCGGCCTGTTAGACACTAGCATGAGGTATGGCAGTCACTGCACCAATGACAACTGCTATAGCAGCCGCTACGACAAAAGCCACTAAATAAGCAGTTTGTTAGCAACAAGCTCAAGAAGCAGCTCAGTCACTACACCAACAGCAACTTTTATAGCAGTCACTGCACCAACAACAACTGCTATAACAGCCACTACACCAACGGTAACTGCTATAGCAGTCACTGCACCAACAACAACTGCTATAACAGCCACTACACCAACAGCAACTTTTATAGCAGTCACTGCACCAACAACAACTGCTATAACAGCCACTACACCAACGGTAACTGCTATAGCAGTCACTGCACCAACAACAACTGCTATAACAGCCACTACACCAACAGCAACTTTTATAGCAGTCACTGCACCAACAACAACTGCTATAGCAGCCACTACACCAACGGTAACTGCTTTATCAACCACCACGCAAACAGCAGCTACTAAACACACAGTATCTGCTATAGCAGCTGTAACATCAATCACAACCGGATACGCGGTTTGTTAGTGAACAGCGTGATGTATAGCAAGCCACTACACCAGTAGCAACTGAAAGAGCAGCCACTGTACCAATAGCAGCTAATACACGAACAGCGCATGTTTTCGCCGCCACTAAACCAACAGCAACTGCTATACACCAAGAATAGACGCATGACCGGCCTGTTGGCAACTATGATGAGCTTAACCTATGTATGTTATCTACCTCCCCTAATGGGCGCTTGTTTCGATATAACGTTCCATGCAACAACTAGCTTCAACGTTGTTCACAGCAGTTCGGTCTGCAGGGTGCCCTGGTAAGCAACATCGAAGTATAAGTGTAGTTCATTTTTAATGCGAACTACATATTGCAAGCACAATCAATTTGAAAAGGCGCTTCTGAAGTCGGGTATTTATATTTACTTTTGATAGCCAGGCCGTTTGTATCAATGTCTTTCCTGTGGACCCTCGGCACTGCTATGAGGTGTGTAAACTACACAACCGTTTTAGTAGGAATACCACTGAAATACACTCGAGGTATCGGGACCCCAACGCTGTTTTAGGAGAAATATCACTGAAGAGCACGCCAGGTATCAGGACCCAAGACTGTTTCAGTAGGAATTCCACTGAAGAGCACTCCAGGTATTAAGACTTGAGACTGTTTCAGTAGGAATACCACTGAAGAGCACTCGAGGTATCAAGACCCACGACATATATGCGAGCGCCCAAAAGACAGCATCAGTTTCCTCATGAGTGTTGGCCTAATATAAGAGCTGGCACAGGCCGTGATATTCCAAGCTTGCTGATGTCGGTGGGCATCCGGGTTTGTTCTTGCCGGCCACACGTCGGTAGGCAACGACTAGACGACACGCTTAAACCCAGCACGCGTTTACAAAAATGTTTCCTTTGGAATCTCGGCACTACTTGTTGCTGTGTTGATTACAAAAACTGTTTCGACATGATCATCATTGAACGATCGATGTATTTGACACACTCGTAGATAAAGGGAAAAATATCATGGACTTGGTTCACAGGTAGGAATCACAGGCCAAGATCACCTCCAAAGGTACAAAGAATGGTTCGAACAGAGGTCGGAATCCTTTAAATATAACTGATAGCCATACATCAATTATGGCCATAAGTCAATGATGCCCATAAATCAATTATGACCAAAAATCAATGATGGCCAGAAAATCAATGATGGCCAGAAAAACAATGATGGTCAAAAAAATCAATGATGACCATAAAAATCAATGATGGACAAAAATCAATGATGGCCAAAAACCAATGATGGCCAGACATCAATGATTGCCAAACATCAATGATTGCCAAACATCAATGACGGCCAAATATCAATGACGGCCAAATATCAATGACGGCCAAACATCAATGACGGCCAAACATAAATGACGGCCAAACATAAATGACGGCCAAACATAAATGACGGCCAAACATAAATGACGGCCAAACATATATGACGGCTCAACATCAATGACGGCTCAACATCAATGACGACCAAGCATCAATGACGGCCAAACATCAATGACGGACAAACATCAATGACGGACAAACATCAATGACGGACAAACATCGATGACGGACAAACATCAATGACAGCCAAACATCAATGACAGCCAAACATCAATGACAGCCAAACAGCAATGACAGCCAAACATCAATGACAGCCAAACATCAGTGATGGCCAAACATCAATGATGGCCAAACATCAATGATGGCCAAACATCAATGATGGCCAAACATCAATGATGGCCAAACATCAATGCCGGCCAAACATCAATACCGCCAAACATAAACAACGGGCAAACATCAATGACGGCCAAACATCAATGACGGTCAATCATCAATGATGAACCAACATCAATTGCAGCCAACCATCAATGACGGCCAAACATCAATGACGGCCAAACATCAATGACAGCCAAACATCAATGACGGCCAAACATCAAAAACGGCCAAACATCAAAAACGGCCAAACATAAAAGACGGCCAAACACCAAAGAAGGCCAAACACCAAAGAAGGCCAAACACCAAAGAAGGCCAAACACCAAAGAAGACCAAACATCAAAGACGGCCAAACATCAACGACGGCCAAACATCAACGACGGCCAAACATCAACGACGGCCAAACATCAAAGACGACCAAACATCAACGACGGCCAAACATCAAAGACGGCCAAACATCAAAGACGGCCAAACATCAATGACAGCCAAACATCAATGACAGCCAAACATCAATGACAGCCAAACATCAATGACAGCCAAACATCAATGCCGGCCAAATATCGTTCGCCAAAGAGGTCGGCTCATGTCACTGAGAATCGGCCGTAGGCTGAACGGCATTTACGAGGCCGTTAACACGTGGTTAGAGAACAAGTTTTTGATAATAGTAGTACTTCAGACAACTAATAGTGGTATTATAGTAGAAGCATAACGACTTTTCGACAGAATGAGATACGATAACGCGAAAAAATTCGGCCACAAACCCCATTCAAATGCAAATATCAAAAACAGCATTTCATTTGACTTGGCACTCCACAAGAGCCTTTAAATGATGTATCGTACGCTATGAGAAATTAATAATTGCACAAGGTGATAACTTTTATCTGAGTGTTACAACAGACACCAAAATACCGATACTTTATTGGAATCACGATCCAATATCTTGCCAATGATATAGGACCCACCATTCATTCTGCTGATGAATAATTCATCCCTCCACTAGGGTTAGGCGGCATACATGGTGACGTAAGGAACGAATTAGGATTAGATTTAAGGGACAAGGTTTTTAGTGAGCAGAAATCAATGACATCAGAGCGGGTGCAAAAACATAATACCGTCGACAAGATTTTCGACCGTCATTATGAGATTTCTTGACGGGCTTACGATAACTGCAGCATAAAAGAAATGCATCACAAAAGCATGTCCGCACGACCGCGCAAAAATGAGCCATACAGGCTATGATAAACTGGAAGAAGTCACTGGGGAAAATCTGATCTTCCTTATTATGCATGGTTGAATGTTTCCTACCCATTGTGGCTCGCGTTTGGCTTGGGTACTGGTGAAGACATGCCGTGCGGTATGCACAAGTTACCGAGGGTGCGATCCCATTTATTATCACTTTGGGAGAGTCAGTTTATGGTGGATTTGATTTGGGCCTCATTTCCACCAGAGCCTCAACGTGAGTCATAATAGGCTCCCCTGTAGGGCGCGACTGTCGTTGATTCAGGTAAGTCCGCACGGCCTCGCGTGCGAAAATATTAGTTTTGTCAAGATGAAGTCAGTACATATTTTAACAGTGGCATATTCGCGTACTAGCGCGTACAAGAGAGTAAAGAGTTAATGCGTATCTTCGTAAAATGTGTTGTTGCACGGGGGATCTAAGAACGCAATACATCAGTAAGTGTTTCACGCTGATAGCCACTTGATGGCAACAGGGGCAAGGTGGCGCGTTTGGTCCTATGTCGACATCCATCAGGTGGTTGTGAGTTACCCACGTGTGTCCCGTGCACATACGGTTGATGAACACTTGGTCTTTTCTGTTGTTGAACTTTGTTTCCCATTCTCCGACTGAGGGTTTGACTGAAAGCATTTCTTGTCCACTCTGCTGCCACATTTCATCCCATCGGGATGTTATATGGGAGTTGATGATAGGGAACCAGTCCCGGTTATATATTGCAAAAAATTGTTCTTGGTGAGTAGATGCCAGTTTAGCAAGCGAGTCCGCAAGTTCGTTTCCTCTTATTCCCGCGTGCCCGGGGATCCAGCAGAATTCCACTGCCTGACCCGTCACGGTCATCACAAAGAGATCGTGCTGCATCTTACGTATGACAGGATGTTCATAATGCAGTGTTTTAAGCTGGGTGAGGACACTCAGACTGTCT